>JAEMWC010002214.1:0-52315 GCA_016490735.1 Pachyseris speciosa | reverse complement strand
AGAGACTTGCACACGAAATTTGTCGCTTTAGAATTTTTGTGTTTTGTTCAAACGCTATAAACTAGCCCCAAACAGTGCTCGCATCATACAAGCAGTAAATCACAGAAGTAAAAGTATCCTAAAATTTATTGCGGTTTTTGTCACGAGGTAACAGTCTCTCTTAAAATTAACGGAAACTAACTTTGACCGTTATTACTTCCTGTCTTTCAATTTACACCATTAAATGGGTTTCAAAGATGATGTGTCATATTCATTTCACAGTAGTAACCAGGAGTGAGTAAATGTGTTTGAAACGAATTGTACGATGTATGTACGCCCACCTGGCCATGGGGCCTAATTGGCGGTGCTCCAAATCTAATGTTTGCTCAAGTGACACGTCTCGCGTGAACTGTGCGCGTGTTTCGTGTTATCCGGGCGGGCGGTAAGTACCATGCCCCGCCGTTCTGCCTTGTGATATTTTGAGCAGATTCTTTTGCAAATGCCCATTTGAGAGGGTTTATAGAACTTGCCAGCTTACACATGAAAGCAGCCCTAAACATGTTAAACAGGAATTGCTACAAGTGTTCATTCTTGGACTCAAACCGTCCAAATTTAGTTTATTTTATTTATTTAACTCAATATTTTACCAGGAACTTAGGAGCAATATCTGCCGTTTATAGCAAACTAAAGCATCAACTAAAACAGCTACAACACACAAAAAACTGAGCAACACTAGCAGCAACAACAAACAACACTCGCACAAGAAAGATTGAACGAATGGGCAGTGTTTGGGACGGGGGTGGGGCGGGGCTGCCGTGGGCAGTGTGGGGGAGGGGAACGGCTGCTGAAAGATCAGTGGAACGGTTTTCATCCACGAACTCAAAGTTAAAAATCGCTCGTACCAGTAGCTTGCTTGTAAAACGTGAGATTTTAGGAATCTAAGGCTAAAAAGAGAACAGCATTGCCAGACTGTAGAATGAGCTGAACCAATTGAGGTAGTGCTCCTTTACTAAAATAGATTTCCTGATCGATTTGAGCGGCTACAGTTTAGATTATATATGAAGTACGTACTCTGCATTTATAGTAGGAAGGTTAAACCGTTAGAAACTCTAATGGGTATTTCTAGATTGTTTCCAGAACGCATGCATCAGGTAATGTCAAAGTTATTCAATTGAAATCTCACTAAGGATGAATATATGAAAATCATACCCAGGGGTATACTGTACGAACCAACAAAATGACCAGCTCCCAGTTGTTTGTTAACTCAGTTGTTAGAGAACTGCACCGGTATCGCAGAGGTCGTGGGTTCCTTTTCCGTACAAGCCTGAATTTTTCCCAGGATTTATTTTCACAACTGCTTAAGTAGTCAGGGGCACCCAAAACACAGGTTTCGGTAGATATCTGTTCGGTAGAAGGTAGTTTGCCTAAATGATTCGCAACGGGGAAAGCATAGCCCTTGAGGTATTCTTTAAGGTCGTATTTGCTGTTTTGGCAGTCAAAAACGTCAGCTAGCATTTTCGGTAAGAAAATAGCTGGCTAGAAAGTTCGTGGAAAGTTCATTTCATCTGGAATTCTCTATAAGGAAAATATCGTTCCCTAACATTTTCGGGCAATTCAAATTTCAGCTAAGGAATCCAAATATTTCTAGCTAACGAAAACATCAGTTTAAACAGACTTCAGACACCATAAGGTACTAAACAATGTCTCACTACAGCTTTTGGTTGACTTGGCTCGTTGGTGTGCCCCTCAGTAGTGTTCATAACTGCGATGATCACTCACATATTTAGGAGCATTGAATAGGAGGTAAAGGGGTCTCCACTTTCAAATGTAAATCCAGCACAAGAAAGAACACGTTTTTCTTTGTCAGCCATTTGTAGTCATCTCTATCTGGAATTTAAAAGATCACCACTGATAAAACTCATCATTTTCTTTTAATTCGTATACTACTTGGCGTTAACTTTATACATATGATATTCGTGAGACAGACCAAAGAAGGGGCAGCTGCATAATTACAGTAAAGTGTAGAATGACTGACCGAAAAGGTCAACAAGAAACCGAAGCCGGACCCGGGCCCAAGACATGGATGAAGGAAAGTCTCAGTATTATATGCATGGGTTTAACAGCATTTTGAATTGCGGATCTTGGGGTGGATCCTAGGAGTACGCCACCTACAGTACTGCAAAAGAAAATAAAACCCGGGGACAAAATCTTTCTTAATCGGCTGATCGACAAAACTGCGGATAAAACAATTGATAAAGTATTCTCTTTGGGCAGGTTTCGGTTACCAGATATGAATGATCCTTTGCCGAACGATTACACAATCTAAGATAAGTAATACAGAGTACAAATGGAATACTAATACTACTGAATAAAGCCAAATAAGGGCCCATCAGGAGATGATGATCAGTGACCTTTGCATGACTTGATACCATGCAGCATGTAGGTAGACATGAAGCCAGCTCGTGTCGTTCACGTTCAGTTGCATTCGCGTAAATTCTCGATATACTACTGAACAATTCATTGTTTTTCCATGAGATGGGAATGCTAACAGTGATCAATCCTGCAAAGCCTGTTCACGGCATGTTATAATCCGTTTAATGGGAATTAGGATTATCACGGTTTGTGTTCTTTCTGAGCTTTCATGAGTTGAGTGGAACAAGCAGACCTCTTGAGAGTGTTAAAACTAATACAAAAAAAAAAAAAAAAAAAAACCCGAGTTAGCCAAGTGGGATCAGAAACTTCATTAATTCGTCATGGCAAATTTGATGTTATTCGTTGTGATCGTAGTGATTATGTGTGATCCTGACTGGCAATGGAGATGTTCTCAAGATTGCTTTTGGTTATTGTAAAAAAATAACGTTGAACGGATTAGTTTGTCGATGTAACAACGACGGTAGATGCTTCAAGGAAACTGATGTACGCATGTGGACATCTCATCGCAGCTTACTGCCTGGATTGGGGGAAGAAAAAACCCAGCAGTGCCGGGGATGTGTCTGCCCTTACTTTAGGCAAAACATTTGTCTTGTGTTCTAGCCAGGCTCTAAAATGTCCTCTCGCCTTTCAACGGCAGAAGCAGTAGATATATGTATGTATAAGTATGCTTATCTATTACGCCCCACAGCCCAAAAGGTATTATGTAATAACCCATCGAAACAGCTCCAAACCACACCTAGTTGGGGCGGTACATACAAATCCACCCTCAAGCCCGCTTCTCCTGGGTATTGACCAAAATGGAGCTGAAAGACTTTGAATTGCGTACGCATGCTACATAATTTGTGTTAAAAAATACGAACGTATATCTGATTATATTTGTGTGCATTTTCCTTCAGAAAATGTGTCTTATCGGAAGCGACCTCTTACAATACTTTTGGAACGGCTTCTTGGGTTTCTTGAAAGCAAAACCATAAAATATCATATTGAACACAAAATACGTTAGGTTATTTGTGGATCTGGCCGGAAATAACACAACACAGTGAGTAGTTAATTACCAGTTATGAAAATACCTTGTTAGCTCTATGCAGTTTTTAATAAGACGGCAAAATTAAAAGGATATCCCGCTTACAGTGAAAGGAAATAAATGAGCTGTTGAAAGCCGTCAAAATGCAGTATTTTAATACAAAAAACATTTAACGTCTTACTAATTCTCCGAGAACGCCAAGCATTTTGTTAAACTTTCCGATGTGCTAGGGTAGTAACAACGAAAAGAAAAGTAAAGGTCAACGACTCTATCAGCCGCAAAATCTCACTGACGAAAAATAAAGACTAGGAATATTAATATGTCCGAATTTAGAGACAACATAAGAAAATGAAAATAAATAGAATTGAAGAAAGAAAAAGAAATAAAGAGAGAAATAAAGAAAGTAAAGAACTGAGACAATAATACTCTGAAGCGCTGTTCAGCCTGAACTATATTCCAACGATTAAAATAGAAAAGCAACCAGGAAAGCGTTCTAAAGCCTTAAAAATGGGATTTAGACTGGAAGCAAAAAGCTCACAACCTTTTTGTACAGCTTTTGATCAGAGAACGCTTTACACAGTATAGTTTTCAATGGTTATACAGTACACTCTTTTTTTTTTTTTATAAGAATATTGTTTTTCCAGCCCAGGCTGAATATTCCTATTTTTCTGTCGATTTTAGGCTGAAAACATTTCTTAATTATAGCTTATGACATTTCCGTTTAAGGACGTATTGGGGTATTCCATTAAAAGTTAAGTGTTTGCTATTTTGTACTGCACAAATACATTACATTTGGCTATTGCTAGCTAGTTAAAGTAAAAAGTTAAGTAAAAACATATCATTATATGGTATTTACAGATTTTCAACGCACGAAATTATATTCTTTTCACAATTTCAGCCTCAGATTTATTCTTAAAATATTCTTAAAATCTCGCAAATTTCAGCCTCGATATTCTTATAAAATATATTCTTATAAAAAAAAGAGTGTATTTGATAATTTCTTCTAAAGGAGCCGACCTAAAGGATTTGTCCACATAATCCAGATAATAAACAACACACAGGAAAATGCCTTGTATCAATTGCTTTCACTAACTTCCGACAGTCACACTTCAGCCGGGATTTCAGCTCAGACTCCAAAGTAAGAGCCACAAGGAGATTCGCGGGAAAGACCTTTTCAGCAGCCTTCATTTGAATGTCACACTTTGCGATTTCATCCAGAGACTGAAAGTTTGAATGACCAAAGGAAAGTACTGCTCAGTGGTTTTCCTTCACAGACTAAGATCTAATAATCATTTCCTCAGGCCCTCTGGGAGGGATGATTTCGTATACGTTACTACCGGCTTAGCAAGCAAATAAAAACAATTCTAAGGTTTTTAGTAACAACAAGACATGCGAGAAGAGGAAATCGGGGGAAGTTAAGCTTATAATCGGAAGAATTTCCGGGCTTAAGGTGTAAATTCTCAGTCAGAGTTTATTCTTGGTTTAATGACTCTGCGTTTTAAGTGGTGAACCACTAAAACCAGATAAAATAACAAAGTGTAACCACAAGCCATGGAGAAGTGCATATAAGCTGGACCTTGTAATATGGCTTCAGGGAAAGTAAAACGTTACGTAATGGTGCTACAACTTGAAAAGACAGAAATACATGATGCATGCAAATTCATGACGTGTTCGACCAATACGGCGGAAATATGTTGTTCTTCAAACAAGTCCAGTTTTTCGCAAATGCCATTTCTTAGCTTCATGAGCGTGCGCAGTCAGTTTTGGTTTTGCATTGGGCTGCAGGCACGCAATAAAACAAAGGAGCTGCTGGTGTTTGAGCCTTCTGTCATAATCTTACGAAAGTAAAAGGCAGTAACTTACTCACTGGGATGTTTCCGGGAGGGAAAGCTCCTCTTCTCATTCACATTTTATGCTATAACTTGATGTGCTTTGCTTAAGTTAACTTTTCTTTGAGTTTTCTCGTTCCCTTCAGAACCAAGACGAAGATTGCACCATTTCATCTGAGAGGGGCGCAAAACAGACAGACAGTCTATCCCCATGCATAAAACCATGCTGTGAATTTCCCTGGTAGCATAGCGCATCAATTAGCTGTCAGAAAAAATGCTGAGGAACACTGTTTTTGACACTTTCGTCTCACGTGACGTTTCATTGCTGTTGCGCAAGCATTTTTCCTTATTCTATATATTTTATTTTGTATTTCAGCTCTCTCATTCCAAGAAATACCTAATGCATGGTGTTATATTTTTCCGACAACCCGGTTGTTAATTTATCGGCTTATTGCACCATGCTTAGAAGCCGTATGCAGTTTGATATCTTTTTTTCTCGTGCAAAAAGCTCATATCACGTAGTATAAGGGGAACCTAATCAAATAATCGTTGACAGTCGACCTCGCAGCATTTTACATCGTTTTTACTGCACCGCCAAAACTCCTGTTGACTTTCAGAATTCTGTGATCTTTGTACCATCATGTAAATTAAAAAAAAAGTTCATCAGACTCGAACAAGCTGCAATCGTATCCTTTCTTGAAAATCATGTACAAACTGTACATCTTACACTGATTGGTGGTAGCAAACAACTGTCCATCGGTAGACATAATATCCCTTTGCGGTGGTCCCGCGCGAAACATAATTGCGCGATACCGTGTTACTCGTGTTCTGCGCGCAAATCTTCAATTTTGGACCCTTGTTAATGACAAGCAGACGTCATTCAATCGGTGTATTTTAACAAACGACATTATCGAGATAAATATTCTCGATATAAGAACTTTTCTTATTGGCTCCTTGCTGAAGTAAACTTTGCTTTAAGAAAGTGTATCACCATATTTCATTGGTCGGTTTTGTTTTCTTATTCTTAAGTTATCTCCGATTGGCCGATTGCCTTGTATCTGGCATCCGGTTGTCTGTAATTGTAGCCGGTTTTTACTTGATTAGCGTTGACCCTTTGTTCTCTCAGGGGGTTAGGAGTGGCTGCCCCAATCCGTAGAAAATGATCTACTTTCTCCGAATACGTCTTAGTCGCCCCTTGGATCCTCAACGCGAAATGAGATACTTAATTTTCGTGTTGTTGGCCACAGGAGCAATTGCGGGTATGTATTTCTAATTTCTCCCTCCAAAAGGCCTACTTTCTCATCAAAGTCTATATCTTTAAGAGCTTCAGTTGAATTTTGATATTATTTGCCGACCAAAAATTCTCAACGTCCGTTGTCAAAGCCGACTGATGATGCAAATTTTCCGGTTGCGTCCAGCAGCAGTTATAATGCTGTTATCCTCCTTACTGCTTACCCAATCTCTATTTGACAAGAACGCCTCGCCAATTTATGTACCAACTGTCAAAAACTAGAACATGCGACGACTTGTTCAACTGAAATTCTCACGATATTTTACCCAAGTAAAGTTCGATTACGACCAATGACCTAACCGAAAAATAATGAGTCATCAGTTCTGCTCTCCGCTCTTTTGCTTCTTTTGTTGAAGAGGTGTCCTTAAAGAAACTTTTTCAACATAGCGAGATCTTGGAGATCCCAGGGAGCTTGGCCCGCGTCCGCTTGGATAGCGTGTAGTTCGCCGATGCGTGGCATGGCGCTTGCGGCAGAATCATTGTCTCCGAAACGTCTTGTGCACGGGGGAATGTTCGCCTTGTTCATGTGTACAGAGAACGCTTATTGCAGTCGATTCGATGTCGAAGCGTTCTTTGTATTGAAAATGCTTATCGCAGTTGATAGAAATGGGAAATCCTCTGTGCAATGCCCAATACACAGTATTAGCTCCTTATAATCTTGTTGTGCTTTATTGATCATTGTTCTTTTTATTTGTAATGTTCGGTGTGTTACTAACTGCACATCTGTGTTCCGTTTCTATTTCGCTTCAGCGCCGTTTATATCCTTGGAAAGGGAAAAACCGCCGCTATGTGATACAAGTAAGTTGTCTCATGACCTTACAGTCATGGCATGGATATCTATTTCTCTGTACATATTTTGGGGGATTTATTTAGAGTCACGAAGAACTGATCTATTCAGCTACTAGTGAAACATGTTTTAATTTCTTGGGTTTGGAACCAACTCTATTGGTTTCTATCTTAATGTCAACAATTCGTGGGAATCGCCGAAAGCAGCGGCCGTGAGATTTTTACCAGAAATCTGAACTGCCCATAAAGAAATCCCGTTCACATGCATATTTTCCTGTCTGGGTATCGATAGCTTTCGTCCTCAAGGGAATACGCTTTGCTTTTCACTTATTTACCTACAAATGAATTTAGTTTGAGGGTTGCGATAGACCTGGATCAATGTTGTTAGCTTTACGTTTTTCTTACACAAGTTAAAGTCACGAGTAATCCCTCCTGCTGGAACAAATTCCAGAAACTACTTACTCGAATTTCCCGGGGACTTGTTGACAATATCGAGCCCTGTATGCAACGAAATCCTGTTAGCTGATTGGTCGAAAGCACGCTTGTTCCACGAGCGAGACAGAAAAGCGCGTCACGGAGCACGTGGCTTATGTGACTTGCGTGTACATTTCCTTATTTTTTTTTCTAACATTTGTTTTCCATTTCTTGTTTTTACCCAGGGTATAACAGATTTCATCATTTGAAAGAATTTCCCTACAACTATGAAGGAGAGACAATCAGTAGAATAGCCGGAGCTTCTTCAGCTCGTTCTGGGCTGAAAATCCGCGCGAGATGTGTCGTCAAGTCAGTTGCACCATGCCAACATGTCTTGAAGGTAGGACAAACCACTAAAGAGCTTTTGAGAGACTTGATACATGTATTCATTCAATATGATGCATGTTTTTTTTCCTGAGTTCAAGTTGTTTTTAAAACTCAAATCATACCTACCCCATAACAAGACCACCCTAATTGATTTCACTTTTTCATCGGGGCCATAAATGTTCCTTGAAACATAATCTTGCAATGTCAATTTCTTTTTAAATCGATATTCTCGTTAGCGCGAAATAGTGAACACCACGAGAAATTTTGCGTGTGGCTTTCTCGTGCGGTTTAATAGCTCGACCTTGTTTTTGCCACAACTTAATAAAATAGCGCCCGTTATTTAGGCTTATATCGTGGTTTTATTGGCTTTGTTTATAAAGTCACATGCATTCTGCTTGGTAAAAACTTTGATTTGGGGGAATTTTAATCAAAACGCCAAAACATTCATTGAGACTTTTAAATCCACGGAAACGCTCTCTCAGATTTGTCGCAGATTTTGCCCTTTTCTGAAACTTCCTTGCACTGAAAGCTTTTAATAGCAGTTTGAACTGTACCAAAATCTAATTGTTTTAGTGTCTCGAAAAAAAAATTTCTGGTTATGAGCATCAACTCAAGAGCGAAACCAATAGACTGACCACGGGATGAGTTTGCAATCTGGTGGTCTATAGAGCAATGATAAAAACAAGGTTGATGGAACTTCAAGAGGAAGCTGCGCGAGCCAGCGGGAGACTCATAACGAGCTGTTTTTCTGAGATCTGTTTATTTCTGTTGTGTGCTGGGGAGTGTGATAGCAAAGTGACAGTTCCGTGCCTCTCGCCATGTTTGCGGGATATCGGAAAAATTGGGGAGGTCTCCGGGGCACTTGAATCATAAAAACACCTGGCTTGCAACCTTTTTTCTTTCTTTCGAAAACCAAACCAAGCCATGGTAACTTTTTGACGAAACCTATACCTTGTTACATCGAGAGTAGACTGCGAGTGGTCGTGGGGCGGTCGAGAGACACGCGCGCGCGCGATTCGCGTCGCGTCTCCTCGCAAATTCGCGCGCGCGTGTCTTTCGCCCGCCCCACAATCTATCGCCCAAATTAGAGACAGTCTACATTAAGAAGGTGGCGAATGGTTGATCTTGCCTTCTCGATTTTTTTCGCAACGTCTTCTCGGAGTCTCGATTTCTTTTGCAAGCCTAAGAAAGTCTCGGGCTCGCAGAACATAATAGTCTCGCTGTCTCGCTCGGGTTTACCATTCGACATTCCTATTGAGGGTTTCTGTACATCTTCCACCATTGGTCAGCTCGTATGCATTCCCCCTCTTATTCCACTGTTTTGTTCATATTTACTCCCACTTCCCATTGATATTTCCCATTTGCCGGCAGTTTTCCCACTTCCCTCCCGTGTTCTTCCAATGATCCCATGCTTTCCCCTCCCTAATCCAATGTTTCTCCAATGCCCATCCAATGATCTGCCCCTGCACGCCCTCTTCTTGCCCTCAACATGCACTTGTCGGAGATGTCACAGAACATCATTTTTGTATAATTTCAGATTTGTGATTAGACATTGAACAACTTATCTACCCAGTCATTTGGCACATTTTGCCCAACATTACTTTACCCAAACCCGTTTTCCAGCTTCCTCAGCGACAATAAATTGCAACTTCCTCAGACAAGAGTACAAAGTCCCCGGACAGCTTTCTGCATGCTGTCGCATTCTTTGTTATGCAATCGATAAGTAATCCGTTGAGGAATGTCTTTCTGTGTACACATGATATATACAAGTAAATACAAATCAATTTACTTACTCTTTTAAAGTTCTAAAAGTTCCAAAGTTCAAAATTTGATCAAAATTGCTAAATTTTACGTTATGAAAATATATAGATCGCTCAATATTGAAGTACTTTTCATCAGTAATTTATTCTGTGGCTGTATCTAAGGATTTCATCCACTGACTCAAAAGTTAACACAGCCTTACATGACACAAGTATTGTTATCTAAAAATAAAAGGCTTTCATGGTTTATGCCAAGCTATCGATGTCCTGTTTATGAATGGTGTCGTATTCCTTGCTAGAAATTTCCAGTCCTCAGTTCCTAGAGGTCTTCCTAGTCCTAAGAGGTGTAATTTTGGGGCAAATGTCTCTCGATTTATTCTTCATTTTCGTACTGTAGACTTAAAACATCCTACAAACAGCTTGATAAGCTTGATAACAATCAATGTAGGTGAATGTATGGGCAAGGTCACGAAACTAAACAACAGTCCAAAGTCCTGTGATCAGATCAGGTCATTTTTCCAGCAAAGATCTGAGTGTTCTAAGGGGCTTTCACGATAACGAGATATCCACCGTAAAGATCTATGAAGGCCGCCTCTGTTTTGATTCAAAAAGTAAACGTTTGAGCAATTTACGAAACTTGTTCCGCATCCTGTAAACCGAGTTTCTTCGGAGCTTCCTCTTTCGAGTTTTTTCCGACGATGTCAGTGAGCGATTCAGCGGATTCCCGCCGCAGGGTTACTCTGTCTCATGTTCGAGCACTTCCGGTGTGTCCTAAAAAAAGCATTTCGATAAAAAGCTTGCGTTCTCTGGGTCAAGGGTGTTACGCATTGCGTGGATTTATCCTCCCAAATGAAAATAACAGTGTCCAACCAACAGCTGTCTCCCCGGATCCATATCAACCTTAGAAAAACAATCTGAAAAAGAAAAAAAACTAGAAAAACCAGCAAAAACAAACAACGAAACAGAATTGTCCGAGTGCTTTTCTTTGGTCTGCTCCAAACTTTAAACGTATGTCACAGAAGTGAAATTTCTCCGAAAAGAAAAGCTACTCTGGGAATTGTGATAATGCCTTTTATGCCTTATTCTTTTTAGAAACAGAAACTTAATACAATTACCTAGCAGCGTGATTACCTAGCTAGCATCGACATTGATCATATGTTACTGTTCGCAAAACGTTGCCTTGTACCTCCCACAATAGCCTGGTAATTACAGACGTCTCATTCCTTGGAACGCTAAAATAAAATCGCTGGCGCGAATGAGACTTCGCTCCAGGGAGAGTAGTCGCAAACAGTTTCTTTTTCTTTGTAAAAAAGAAACATTTGAACTTAACTCGAGCCGGTGTTTCGATCCAAAATTGCATGACCTTCATGAGCGCTACGTGCTTGCTGCTTAATAAACTGGGTCACATCGTTTCCTGTTGCTAATTGATAGTGTTGAAAATGCGTCGGTGTGGGTTCTTTCTTGTTTTGCTTGTTCGTCCTGGAACGAACAAGTATTTATATTTTCAAGTATTTCCCCTGGCAAATCTAATTAAACTTAATACGCATTCCCGTTTCCTACCGCATACCACTTCACAGACTCAAAGAATATCATTCCCTCCCTCCCGGTGCTAAAGGACCCGAGGGCAACCCCTGGGAACTTTCAGGTTATCGCTTGGGTTTGTCCTTGAGCGGAGAACCATGAATTCGTGAAAATTCTTTTTAACTCACGAAAGCATTCGTTGCGTGTTTCTCGCTATCCTGATACTCTTAACTCTTATTGTCTCCTTTTCATTTTAAAATAGCCTTTTCCAGGGATTAAATAAAGCTTTTTAGGGCTTACTTTAAAATTTTCCGATGGGAATTCTCCGATCTTTCACATGGGAGTCCCTCACTGGAGATGTTACGTTCTTGATCCCTCTTTCAAACTTCAAAACTATCCACATCTCACCAAAAAGAGCAAGCAAATTCTGCTTATTGTCAGCGATATTCCTTACAACTCAGAAAACGCCCGTATCCCGGGTCAATTCGAGCAGATCCCGAATCCCGCGAAGCGTAGGCAATGTTAGAACTACGCATGTTGCTGAATTGACTTCCTCAGATCTCAGAGCACAGAAGGTTGCTCTAACTGGGAGACTGCGTGGACTCTAGAGAAAATGTTGTCTGTGACCAATACACCTTGCTAAGGCTCAGTTCCTGGTGAATTGTGGGTAGATCCAGTTCTTTGTGGGAGCAAACGGCCATTTTAAGACGTAATTTGAAATTGTAATTTTGACCGTTTGCCCCCACAAAGGACTGGATCTACCCACAATTCACCAGGAACTGATCATTAGCAAAATGGCGTATTGTTTCATATAACACTTGTTGATCAATTATGCCTATGTCATAAGAAAACTATACTACCTGCTTCCAGTTTAAAAGCATTCAACGACTCCTAACTTCCACTGTTTTTTGTTTTCACACAGCTTGACACAGTTGAGCTCTGGGAAGCCCAGAGCAAGAACCCTGGTCCCTTGAAATACCACGTATCTCGGGGATCAACAGCTTTTGCTGAAGAGCTTGAGGCTCAAGATCTTGTATTTAGAACGGACCGTGGTCGCGTCACAGAGATCCTCGCACATCCAGAGGAACCTTCCCATGTCCTGAACATCAAGAGGGGTATCCTCAGCGCACTACAGGTGCAGTTTGTTGATCAAAATACCACCGTGGTGGAGGTGAGATTTTGGAGGTTTATTTATTTTTTTTCATTTGCCATCTTCATAATATTAATATTTACAAATATTAAATCTAAGTTAGTGCAGAGGAGACCTCGGGAAACCACAAGGCTTATAGGCCGAGGAAGAACACAATATTAAAGTTAAATTTGGTGCTGTGCGGCATGAGATTCAGGCGGCATGACACATTCTTAAGGTTAGAAACTTGCTGAACAGTTTTAATCCAAACTTAGGACCTTGGCCTTTTGACATCTGTAAAGGAAACAGAAAACTTGCTGAACAGAACTTTTCATTTAGGGAGAGAATTGTGCATTTTACAGACTTGGCCTTTGACTGTAGTAAGGAAACACTGTTCAAAGATGACGCTAGAACTGAACGTTGAACTTTTCATTTGAATGCTTACTCGAATTTCATGGTCTGTACAGCGTAACAAACTTTTTTAAGTCTCTGTTCTTGAATGCCGAAAAGAAAAAGAAATTGCTCATTTTCTTTTCCTTTTTTTGAGTAGTTAAATGGTCACGCAAAAGATTTATTAAACTGTAGTCTAACAGGACAATTTCAAATAGCATTAGGTTTCTGGTCACAAATCGCAAAATTGATTTAGAAAACGTTCAGCCTATACCATTAGACTTAAAGAGCATGTTAAAAACGTTTCAGGCTCAAATCGTTCAAAAAGAACGTTGACAGCCTCAGCCCCAAAATTAGACGATTTATTTTTGACAGATTTTTTTTCATTGAAGCATCGCAAACTGTCTAAAACCTAGCTTTCCATATTATTTTAGTAAAGATTTCTTTGCTGTTCTTGGTTTACAGGACGATGTTGTTGGCAAATGCAAGGTGCATTATCACATCAAATCTCGTCACCTCAGCAGTCGCCCTAAAGTTATTTACAAGACACGAAACCTGACCGAATGTACCGACCGAGTACAGACGGACATCGGAATCCACGTGCATTCTTACGAGGAGAAGGTATTGCAGTCAGAAAATCTAACTAGCTTGGATTTTATAGCAAACTGAACCTAGCTTTCATATTATTTTAGTAAAGATTTCTTGTGGGCATCTTTTTGGGACGATGTTGTTGGCAAATGCAAGGTGCTATCACATCATCTCGACCTCAGCATTAAAGTTATTTACAAGACACGAAACCTGAGAATTACCGACGAGTAAGACGGACTCGGAAACGTGCATTCTTACGTGGGAAAAATTGCAGTCAGAAAATCTAATGTATATAGTGAATATTGCCTTCAAATTTCAATGTGCAGGGGCATCTTCGTTGAACTCATTTCCGTTAGAAACCATCTTCAGAATTTCCGAAGTTTGGAAACAAAATCTTATTATTGTCACAAATGGTCAATCAGCAAATAAAAGGAAAACACGGTGTCAACTCAAACTGTTAATCAGAAATGCCTTTAAGGGTTTAATTATCTACAAATGCCTCTTAATGTTATCTTGATGAGAGTATAATGCACACAACTCGCATTTAAAGAAATGACAATACTGAACCGGCTTTGAATATAAAGGGTTAATCTATCAGCACTGTTTCGTTTTCTTTACAGCCAATCAGCTTGCTGAATTCTCACAGCACATGCAAACTGTACTTGACTGCAAAGACGCGGACACAAAAGGTTGTGTGCGAGGAAGAGCACATCTTCAGACCGTTCTCTGCGGGATATAGGAACGCATCTGGCGCCATCACCACCACAAGGTAACCCAGTTAGTCCACAAACTTCAGGTTTTTTTTCAGCGTAGTAAACAGTGTCACAGGAAAGTACTGCTCAGTGGCTTTCAGTGGTTTGGGGAACAGGGATGGCGCAGTGGTGAGAGCACTCGCTTTCCACCTATGTGGCCCGAGTTCGATTCCCGGACTCGACGTCATGTGTGGGTTGAGTTTGTTGTTGGTTCTCTTCTCTGCTCCGAGACGTTTTTCTCCGGGTTCTCCGGTTTTCCCCTCTCCACAAAAGCCAACATTTTCAAATTCCAATTTCATCTGCTTGTAAAGCGCATTTGATCACATACACATGGAAAATGCGCTATAAAAGTTCTATATTAAATTATTACTTTCATTTCAAAGCCCACACTTGCGGATTTCGTCTACAGAATCGAACGATAGAAACGCGGCCTTACGCATTCTATGACAGAATAAGTAGCAACACAGTGGTATGAACTTGACAAAACAGAACGATACTATGTAGTAACCTTATTTTATTTTCACTTCAGGCAAGTTTTGGAATTGCAGTCCATCAAGCATGCGGAACCTGAAACAGTTTCTATTGGTATGTTATTCTGTTACTGAATTCCTTTTTTTCTGGGTGACCCTGGAAAAGGTCTGTTTTGGCCTGCTGAGCCCACCCAAATGTGATAGCAGAAAAATGTGTAGTATTGTAGCATTATTTAATGAAGACCTTTCAGATTCTTTCGACTGACTTTGGAAAGTCAACATTTCCTTGTACAGCATTATAACCAGTTACACTCTAATTTTGGGGCTGAGGCTGAGCGTTCTTGAAGTTGTGTGGTATAGCATTTTATTAAATCAATGCGGACGTGACCAGGAAACCACCTTGATTTATATTACTCACAAAAAGAATAGGAAAGAAAGTGAGCAAAATAAAGACGTTCTTAAGCTAACTCTCAGCCTGGGTATGTTCTTAGTACGTTCTTAAAATTTTTGTTAATCTCAGCCTGAACGTTCTTATAAAAAAGGTTATAGAAAATAGAAAAGTGTTACTTGGTAGTTTTCACTTCACTGCCGGTCACACTTTACGTCTTCCGCATACTGAAGTTTTTTTTTTTTATCACATAACAGAAAAGATCAGAAAAGTAAGCTGACTGTTTGACTTTTGTTTTCTTTGTCCAGCGGGACGTCGTTCTGTTTCATTGAAGTACGCGCACGCTCAGCCTCAATCTGACCAAGAAGGTATCAGGGACGCTTTCTACCTCATCAGCCGCCTAAGCCAAGAATCACAGAAGAGCACCAGGCCAGACTCCGCTCAGCACTTCATGGGAATCGTGTACAGCATCCGCAAGTTGAACACCCCAGCAATGGAGAATCTCTGGCAGAAAGTACACCAAGAGGAGGATCAGAAGATGCAGTAAGTGTAACGCTCTATAATAGGGAGAACGGCAACGAAAACGTAATTTCAAAATATAACTTCTCGTTCAGTATTGTAGCACTTTGGTGATCATTCCACTTTGTTCAACTTGTAAAATGTTGGCGAACTGTCCAGGAACTGAATTTCTATGAAAGAAAAATTTGCCATCATGTGCTCACGTTCTCGCCAAAACCTCACGTTGTTGTTTTGCAGAGGACGGCAAAGAAATGTACCAAAATGTAAAACGCACGTGCAGAGCCATTGTTTTTGCTCATTAAGCCTATTTTTTGTGACGCTCTCGTTGACGTTCCCGTCCGCGTTTCTTAAACTCCCTAATATGAGAAATAGTGAGACTTGATTGGTTAACAAAAAATCGTTGCCGCTGGGCTATCAGCCCATTTGTTAAATAGCAAAGTTTTGCAATAGACCTTTTTAGCTTGTAGATTTTGTTTTCTCAATGTAGACCATCTGATCTTCCCAAGGGGATTTGCCTTTCGTCTTTTCATAAATTATGCGTACATATGCACGTGAATAAGGCGGAATTTCAAAGAATCAGTTCTCTAGGGTAACATCACATGACCTACATTGGGAAAACAAAACATACAAGCTAAAAAGGTCTTTTTAGCGAAATCAATACCAGGTTGGTAATAAGATTCTGAACGGTCGCAACTTAGCGAAGGAAAATAATGTAAAATGATTCTTAACTGAGACAGAAATGCGTCAAGATAATTAATAAACTGTGATTACCGCGGGTTAGAAAGATGATGATTGATATTTTGTACGTCAATCAAGTGCGTGGTTTTCGCCTTACAATGTACGGCAACTAAGATATTTTGGCGCTATCTAATATGAAGCTCTTAGCGTTCAATCCTGTAGAGCGGTTCAATAGTGTGTTTTCACATGACGTCACGGCGGCCATGTTGCTGTCCCAAAGCAAAGAAACGGCCGCCATGTTGGTGTCCCATACTAAACCACTCAAAATTGAACTATATTTTATGCAAATACTTTCTTTTGTTTCATTAAGCCAATATGGCCGGTAGTCACGTGAATGAAAACGCTCTATATGTGAAGGAAACATTGCTTTGTTTATAAGTTCTTACAAACAGTTCGCTTACCTTGTTCATAATTTCTTTATCAGTGAGTACTTCTATGATGCTCTGCCGCATTGCGGTACCGGTGGATGCGCTAAAGTGATGAGCCATGCCATTAGGAACAACTTGGTGAGCCATGAGCGCGGTAACATATTCCTGGCTGGCCTAGCAATGGCGGCAAATCCAACCAAGGAGACTGTTGAGCATGTGCTGGAGCTGTGCGAGGAGAATGCAGGACGAACGGCGATGCTAACACTTGGAACACTCATCCATAAAGTCTGCGAGAGCAACCCACAGCAGTGTGACAGCAAGGTTTGTGTGTAACAAGTTAGTGTGTAAACCTCACAGGACTGCTGACGTATTAATGAGGAATCAGCTCTACTTACAAAGCATTACAACCCTTGGATTTGCAGAAACAACCGAACTCTAAATCTACCAATTTCCTCCTATTTCGTGAGGAAAATATTGAAAAACAAACAGAGCTAAATATAAGTATTGCTAAGAGCGGTTTTCAATTGAGTGTCGAAAGTAATTATGGTTTTGCTTTGGTTTTGCATTGCGTCGCTCTGTGATTGGCCTGGAAAACTCGCGCCACATTCTCAACCAATGAGAAGCAAAACCAAAACTAATTGTAATTTGCACGAGCGTATTTTCCCGCGCTTTACGCCTGCTACATGTAATTGCTTCGTATTCTGATTGGCTCGTTGTACTGCTTACTTCTGTTGTGATTGGCTGGAGTAATTTCTTTGGTTTTGGTTTTACGACACTCAGTTGAAAAGCGCTCTAATTTTATGGTCAGACGGCGAGATTTTTTCCACAGATTGAAAAGTTAGAATCGCCTAGCTATCGGAGAATAGAAACTCTCAACTGTAGAAAACCGACATGTTTGCCGAGGGTACATTACTGGAAAAACTGCAAACAAAACCGTTGATTTTCACTTTAATGGTCATACGTATCCACAGGTTTATCGCGCCAAAGGAGATGCTACAAGAACTTTAGACGTCTAAACTTTTTGCCTTTTTTTCCATTGTTAGGACAGAGAAAACCCAATTACAAAGGCTGAATACTTCCTGAAGTCTCGTCTTGGAGTCAGATGTGAGGGCAATACTCCAGAAGAGTTTGAAAACATACTCATC
The DNA here is from genome assembly GCA_016490735.1 of Pachyseris speciosa. Classification (NCBI taxonomy): domain Eukaryota; kingdom Metazoa; phylum Cnidaria; class Anthozoa; order Scleractinia; family Pachyseridae; genus Pachyseris; species Pachyseris speciosa. The sequence continues at coordinate 34,404 of JAEMWC010002214.1, read as the reverse complement.
ACTCTGAAGGCCATTGGCAATGCGGGTCGCCCCGAATCTGCTGAGAACATCATTTTGAAATGCGCCGTTAATTTAGACGCACCAGTCAACATGAGCATAGCAGCTCTGGAGGCCCTCCGACGCTTGCCCTGTAACAAACAAATGACGGAGCAGCTTTTGGAGATCTATGGTGAACACGACCTGGATGTGGAAATCCGTATCGCAGCTTACCTTGCTCTTATGAAGTGTCCCAGCCCAGAAGTCTTCAGACGTATCGCTGACATCCTGAAAAACGAAGTCAACAACCAGGTTGGATCGTTCGTTTGGTCGCACATGACGAATGCTATGGATTCAACTGAACCGGTTCACGGCCTTCCTCAGGCTGAAATGATGAAAGATGCTCTCAGTGGAATGACACTGCGAGAGTTCAACCTAAACAGACTGAGGTTCTCACGTGCTTGGGAAGGATCATTCTACAGTGGTAACAACGTTGTACTTATTGCCTTAACCCTTTAAGCTCCAAAATCAAAACGTGTATTCTCTCGCTTTTTTCGTACACTTCTTTTGGTACAAGTTGAGGAGAATTTGTTTAAGCATCATGAAAACTCACCTTTGGCGATCATTTCCTTTATTGTCATGCCCTGTATGCTTGAGAAACTAAGGAGAAGTTAGATGATAGTCAGCATTGGGGCATAGAGCGGTTTTCAATTGAGTGTCGAAAGTAATTCTCGTTTTGCTTTGGTTTTGCATTGCTTCGCCTTGTAATTGGCCAGCAAAACCCGCGCCACTTTCTCAACCAATGAGAAGCAAAACCAAAACCAATCATGACTTGCACGCACGCATTTTTCCGCGCTTTGCGCCGGCTACATGTAATTGCTTCGTATTCTGATTGGCTCGTTGCACTGCTTACTTCTGTTGGTCAGAGTAATTGCTTTGGTGTTAGTTTTACGACACGCAGTTGAAAAGCGCTAAAATGAGTTACAAACGATCTTTGTTAGTATAACGGAAGGGATGAAAAGGATGCCCTTATATCAGTAAGTATAGGATTCCTGGCTATTCCTTCGCTTTCTAGAATTAATTGGCAATGATTTACTTTTTGTCACCCTGCAGATGTTCTGAGATTGGGTGGATCAGCTCAGAGCCATCTCATCTACCACCCCACCAGCTTCTTCCCTCGCAGCGCCATGGTCAACTTCACTGTCGATGTCTTGGGTGCGTCCATTAATGTCCTGGAGACCGCAGCACGCTTTGAAGGTGTCGAGATCTTGATCGAACAGTTCTTTGGAGAAGAAGGCTACTTGCCTGATGACCGTATCATGAAGATGTTCAACCTGAAACCTCACGAAGAGAGGGACAAGGAGGAGAGGACCGTTAATAAGGTACTCCGGGAAAAGAGGAGCTTAGGACTTCACGACGACATCAACAAAGTGGAAAAACATCTAAACCTTCTACACCGAACGGTAAGTGGCAGTTAATGAGAGGTAGACCTTTCTTCCTTTTTCCGTTATCGACCTTCTAACGGAGATTCTTGTTTCTAGATGAGGCGCCATAATTTCATGCCTCCATTTTAAATGACGTAAACTCATGTTCCGAATTGCGCAATCTGCTGCACTTAGCAGTTGAAACGCAGAGTCTTATTGATACAACCGTTTTTATTGACTCTTAAGCGCAAGAGTCTTTTTTTTTTAAGATTTCCCTTACGGTATGATGAAAAAAAAAATCTCGGAAGGCTTCCATCCTTGAATTTCCAGAAAACTGGACAGAAATTGAGTAATCTTAGTTTGTTTTTTCATGTGTTCCTTCACTTACAGATGGATAATCGCAAGCACCATCCCGCTGGAGCCGTTTCTGTTAAGATGTTTGGCAATGAACTGAGGCTCGCCAGTTTCGATGACATCAGCTGGTTAAACGACGAAATTGACAAAGTTAACGTGATCGATTTTCTGTTGATGCTGGCTAAGGGTGGCAAGAAGTCATTCAGCAAGAGCATGATGTTCCTTGATGCCCAGACTACTGTCCCCACTATCCTGGGTCTGCCCCTAAACCTCTGCGCCAAGGGAACTACAGTAGCGTCTGTGGAACTCGCTGGAAAGTTTGATATCAGGAACATGTTCTGGGGAAAAATGAGCTTCGATGTGCGTGGCTATGTCAAGCCAAGGTAGGATGAAATTTGGACCCTTTATTTCAGTAATGAATAAATTACAAAATTTTCCTTGTTACCGCGCTTTGAAAAACTAACAGTACATAGAAGATGCTATTATTACTTTGTTAAGAGGGTTAATGTTTGGTTGGAGTATTGACTATTTTGCTTTTTCTTTGTTTCACTCAGCGCTGTTGTTGATATCTCTGGTCGCATGGGAGTGAGTGCTGTTCATGCTGAGGCTGGTATTCTGGTCAACTCATCTCTGTACACCGTGACTCAGATCAAGGGAAATGCTACCTACTCTCAAAGCGAACTACTGAAGTTTGAAATTGGTGTCCCTGAGGATCCTGTTCAGTTTGTCAATGTATCGTAAGTATGACGTACCACTACTTTGCCCATTGTTTATTACACTGCACGAATACGTAGACAAAAGAGCAAGCAATTGATGTGTAACACACTTTCAAAAACTAGTTATCAGTGAAAAACATTCATTGTGAGAAACTGAAAATTTTGCTTTTTTTCAGTTCGTCGCTGTTTACCACTCTCAATGACGAAAAACTGGCCATTGAAGGAACTCCAAGAAGGATTGAGGTAAATTGTTTAGCATTTCGTGCAGTCCTTTTGAACATGAAAATATGCGTAGGTCAAACAAAGAAGCGACAACAGTAGTTATAGCCCTATAGGAGTAAAATGCATGACATTCCCCCGTTATAGGAGATCTTTAATCCTTACGAGAATGTGTCTTGTCTATGTGGCTTATGGTTTACTTCAGCAAAATTTCTTGAAAGCCTACACATACAAACCCACATACAAAAGCATGTGGATGGAATTTATCAATTTCACTGCAGTATTTCAGTTTTCAATTGAGTTTAGTTTTAATCACTTTTTCTGTTCTGTTTCTTGTAACAGCCTTCGCCTTGTCTGAATTTGACACGTCTCCTTGGACTCAAGTTCTGTGGCCAGCTCTCAGTTCCTTTGGCTTACCGTGACCTCAATGCGCCCTTCTTCCCGTTCTCTGGTCCAGCTTCCTATAGTATCTCGATGCAGCGAACCGATCCAACACTTACCAAATATCAGGTGATTGCAGAACGCCTGCAAACCGAAGATGAGAACAGGTACGATGTCATCACATCGATTTCCACTCCTGGAGCAAAATGGGAGAGAAACTTCGACGCCAATGTCACACTGTGGATCAAAGAAGATGGGAAACTATTTACCTTGTCAACTGGAGCGCTTGGAACAAATTTTGGCACGTTTGAGGCTACTTACAACAACGTCACACACGCTCTGAACCTGACTTACTCCGCCAAAGATGCCATCTACGGATATCCAATCGTCCTCAATGGTCACTTCTTCAACAATACGGAGGAGACTCTCTCGCGAGAAATTGGTATCCACATGTCCGCATCGTACAGAAATTACACCATCCAACAGCTTACAAAGCTCTACAACAGGTCTAATGTTTATGGCTTTGTGAATAACATTACTTACTGGCCTGGCAAATACCTGTTCGCAACCGGAGAACTGAACATTCCTGAGAATAGCATCGGTTTTGTAGCGAACCATACCTGCACTAAGACGGAGATAAGATTCAAAGGCAACCTTGGTGATGAAGAGAACAACTTTGTATTTAATTTCAATAACAAGCCAACCGACGCAGGAATCAACCTCACCGGCAGGCTCCTGAAATCTCGGAAGGAGGGAGTCCTCCGCTTGTTCGCTCGTCCTGGCCAGCAGTCGTTTACCCTCCGTGGTTTCTACGCCAAGAGTGGAAACGAGCAAGGTATTCGTTTCACAGCCAGCCATGACAACAAGAACCGCGTAGTCAGCTGGTATACGGGTATTGTGAATTCTACCAACGAGAAGGCCTTAAAAGCTAACGCAACTGTCCTTGGCAGTAAAGCAGAAGCCGTTTGGAGTTTCTTCAACTTCACACAGAAGAAAGGCGTCAAGTTTAACGGATTGCTTCTGAACAAGACGATCGATGCTGCTTGGTTATACGTTAACGCTGGCCAAGAAAAGGCAGTCAGATTTAACGCAACGGGCTTCAACAAAACAATGGAAGCGGCTTGGACATTCCTCAATCTCACAACTGGAAAAAGCGTCAAGTTCAACGCATCTGTAATTAACAGAACCATTGAGGCAGTTTGGTCTTATGTAAACCGCGGAAAAGAGAAAGGATTACTTATGAATGCCCTGGCCATAAATTACACAATGCAGAGTGCCCTGGTCTTCCAAGACGTCTCCGATGCGAAGAGTATAAAGCTAAATGCAACTGCTTTAAATAGAAGCGTGGAGGCTGCGTGGTCATACGTCAACGCTGGAAAAGAGAAAGGAATACGGTTCAACATCACCGGCTTTAATAGAACGGCTGAGGTCATGTGGTCCTACCTCAATTTTGGCAGCCAGAGGAGAATTCACTTCAATGCATCCGTCCTAAATAGAACTATGGAGGCTACGTGGACCTTCCTTAATTTGACAAAAGAGAAAGGAGTAAAATTCCAATCCCGTGCTCTCAATAAGACCTTTGATGCCACGTGGAGTTTCCTGAACTCCGCCAGTGAGAAAAGCATCAAGTTCAACGCTAGAGCCTTTAACAAGACCTTTGATGCAAAGTGGACATTCCTCAACCTCACAAATGAGAAGGGATTGAAATTTCAGGCCTGTACTCAGAACAAGAGCATCGATGCCACATGGAGTATCCTAAACTCAGCCATTGAGAAGAGCATGAAACTTAACGTCAGCGCCTTTAACAAGACCTTAAATGCCAAGTGGTCCTTCCTCAACTTCACGAATGAAAAAGGAGTGAAATTCCACGCCAGTGCCCTTAACAAGACCTTGGATGCCACCTGGAGCTTTCTCAACTTGGGTAGTGAGAAGAGTTTGAGGTTCAACGCCAGTTCTCTGAACAAGACATTTGATTCCAAATGGTCGTTCGTTAACGTGGCTAATGAGAAGAGTCTGAAGTTTGACTCTCGTGTTCTAAACAAGACCATCAACGCCAGCTGGAGTTTCATTGACTTGGGGAATGAGAAAAGTTTGCTGTTTAAAGCCAGTGTTCTTAACAGGACCGTCAACGCCACTTGGATCGTTCTCAACTTGAAGAAGGAAAAACGTTTGCTATTTAAAGCCAGTTTTTTAAATAAGACCGCGGAAACAGCTTTGAGCATCCTCAACCAGCGAAATGAGAAGGGACTGAAGTTCATGGCGAAAGCCCAGGGTAAGACTATCGACGCAACTTGCACCTTCGTCAACTTAACAAATGAAAAGAGCCTGAAGTTCAGAGCCAGCGCTCTCAACAACAGTATCGAGTCTTCCTGGTCGGTCATGAACTTCCCCAGCGAGAAGGGTATCAAGTTCAATGTGTCTGGTCTTAACAAGACGTTGCATGCAGCTTGGACTTTCATTAGCCTTACCAACGAGAAGCTCATCAAATTCAATGTCACTGGGTTTAACAAGGGTTATACGCAAGCCGTCTTGAGCTACTTGAGAGGAGAGAATGAACGCTCAATCAAATTCAACGCGTCTGCCATGAAAAAAACTGTCGAAGCCGTCATCAGCTATTCGAGGAGCGAGGGTGAGAGTGCGATCAAGGTTAAGGCATCTGCGATGAACACGACTATGGGAGCTATATGGAGTTATGTAAAGAATAACAACGAAAGATCCGTCAAGTTTAATGCCTCCGTTATGAACAAAACAGTAGAAGCTATCTGGAGTTATGTGATGGACGAGAACGAAAGGGGCATCGCGTTCAACGCCTCTGCAATGAACAAATCCATTGGAGCTACCTGGAGTTATGTAAAAAGAGAGAACGAGAGATCCTTGAAGTTTAAAGTCTCTGCAGTGAACAAAACAGCTCAAGTTGTCTTCAGCTGCTTGATGAGTGAGAATGAGAGAGCCATTGTGTTCAACGCCTCTGCAATGAACAAAACCGTTGGAGCTGTCTGGAGTTACGTGAAAGACGAAAATGGAAAATCCCTCAAGTTCAAGGCTACTGCCATGAACAACACCATTGAAGCTACTTGGAGTTACGTGAAAGGCAAAAATGGAAAATCCCTCAAGTTCAAGGCTTCTGCAATGAACAAAACCATTGAAACTTCCTGGAGTTACTTGAAAGTCGAAAATGGGAAATCCCTCAAGTTCAAGGCCGCTGCCATGAAAAACAGTATTGAGAGCACCTTTAGCTTCTTAAAGATCGAGAACGAGAGGGCCCTCAAGTTTAACGCCTCGGCCATGAACAAAACTCTTGAAGCTATCTGGAGCTACGTCGAGGATGAGAATGAGAACGTCATCAAATTTAATGCCTCTGTATTGAAGAAGACTGTCGAAGCTGTCTGGAGTTACGTGAGGCACGAAGATGCGAAGTCCTTCAAGTTTAATGCCTCCGCAATGAACAAGTCCATTGAAGCCACCTGGACTTACCTGAGGAGCGAGGATGGAAGATCAATGAAGTTCAATGCCTCAGCAATGAACAAAACTGTGGAAGCTACCTGGAGTTACCTGAAGACCGAAAATGGAAGATCCATTTGGTTCAGAGCTTCAGCCATCAACAAGACAGTGGAGGCCATCTGGACTCTATTGAACAACAATTCCAAGAAGGGACTTCAGTTCAATTTTGCAGTGATGAACAGGACCATGAATTCATCCTTAGTTTATTTCACCGAACCAACGAGCATGGGACTTCGTCTCAACATCAGCTGTTGCAACAAGTCGTTTGTACTGGAGACAAAAATGCTTTATCAAGAAAAGCAGAGGAAACTTGTTGTCAGCGCTGCCTATCAAAATTATACTGTCGCCCTTGTTGGACTATTCCAAAACGTAGAGACCCAGAAGAGCGCCTGTTTATACCCAGAGTACTTCGGTCGGTCACACGGCAAAATCTGCGCTATTTTTACTGACAGCTCGGCCGAGAAGAGCATGGCCCTCAACATGTCCGTTCTTAACCAAACTGGTGAATTAAAGACACAGTGGTTTAAGAACCAGGTCGAATGCGCCACACGCTTGACTGCCAAGTTCAAAAGGACCACTTTCTTGGAATCGTGGTTGAGCTTTTTCCATACGAGCGAGTTTAAGAGCCTTCATTTCAACGCAACAGTTATCGGCAAATCTGTTAGTGCATCCCTTTACTTCCGCAACATGACAGAGAAGGCTCTGGGTTTCAACGCCACTGTTCTGAAGAGACAAATTGGTGTTGAGGGAGCCTGGCTCAATGGTAATACCGTCAAAGAAGCTGCTGTACGCCTGTTCTGGAACCAAATTGTTATAGCGAAATCGGCTGTGATATTCTTAAATACCACCAAACGTCAGATGGTTGAGTTCCGTTCACACATTGGTCGCCTTGCTGCCGAGTGGCAGACAACTGTAATCACCGCGTCTGAGGGCGTTAAAGAGCTTCTTATAGTGCGCATGCTCAGGAATGGAAGCCATAGCCTTTTCTTCGATAGCTCCAAGGTGGTCTTGTCGAGGGAAGAGAGAAGTAGTTCACTTACTTACCAGTACAATGTTAGAGTGATGGGACGTTCTTACGACTATGGCTGGGTTGCAGATTACTATAACTATTCCAGTGCCGACGATTCCTATCATGAAACTAAGTTATCACTCGTTTACTCCAAGAGAAAGATGGTCTCACTGACTGGTGTTTACAGAAACCACACCAAAGAACTCCTCAGCACTCTCACCGTTGAGTATCTGCCCGAAAAAACAGTGACTCATTCCTTGGTCTGGTTTAAGCAGAGCAATTCTGTCAGGGTCAAACTAGAGTTGGTCCCTAAAGTGCCACTCACGTGGGAAACCTCCTGGAGAAGCGAAGACGGCATTTCTATCGAAAGTAGCGTCGAGTTTCTCAACAAGAAGATTGAAAATTGGTTCACGTACAGCAGGACCACAGGTGAATACAACGGACACTTTGAAATCTGCCCTGCTTATCCTCTGATAGTAAGAGGCCTGCTAATGAGAGAAAACGGTCTGCTTTTCACCACTGAGATTGGAGCCTTCAACAGAACATGGAATCACAAGATCGATTTTAGAAAGGACGAACAAAAACTTCAGGTTTCTTTTGACGTGTTACCCAATATTCCAGTGGGCTTCGATGCTGGCTGGGACACTAGCGAAGGCATGCAGATTGCCCTGGATTTGAAAGGTTTCAAGAAGTCGCTTCACCTGGTGTCCTCATATGACAGTCTGACAAAGACCTTCAAGTCTAGTGTAACAGTTTTCCAGAAAACGTTCACCTTCATCGAAAAGCTGGACATTGAAACTAAGACCCTCCACCTGACGATTGCTGCTTTCAATCGCACGTTTGGTTTTATTGGAAGGTTCGATTGGAAGAACTATGTCGCTAGCACTTTCCTGAGTTACCAAAACAATGAGGTAGGATGGTTCTTGAGTTTTAACCCAGCCACCAGGAGCATCATCTTCAATATAACTCTGACGCCAATGATATCAGGACAGGTTGTTGGTGAAATGTCAGATGAACATCGCCTCCAAGTGACTCTTCAACGCAAATTTGGTGTGGATGTGGTCAATGAGTCCCGCCTAATCTACCTCCTGAATGCCGAGGCAAGCCGTGTTTCGCTGACATGGAATACAACAACGGTAAACACGCTCGTTGGCAAAGTACAGAACCTCGGGAGTCTCCTTACGAATGTGACATTGAAGTACTACAATCTGACTGTTAACAAAGCAAAGAATCTTACTAAAGAACTAGATGCCATGGTAAAGAAACTCGAAGCCAAGATCAGACCTCACATTTTGAAGCTTTACGCTCAGGTTGAGAAATACAACTGCAGTGGTCTATTGCAGAACGTAACAAAGATGGCACAGAACTTGACTCAGCGACTTAACAACATCACGCTCAAGGCCTACAATTACACCATGAAGCATCTTCCCAACGTCATGCGTAACATAACTACACTTTACAAGCAGTTGGTCGGTAACACCACCGAACTATTTAAGAGTATTCGCCTTAACGTCACAGAGGCCTGCAAACAGTTCCGTACAGAGGTGCTGCCACTTATACTTGGCAACATTACCCAGCATCTTAACAAAATCGGTCGGGATCTTAACGTCTGGGCGAGCAATGTGAGTGTTATGGTAAGCGCCGTTGCAGTTCGGGGACAAAATCTTGGAGACATAGCGAAACGTCTGCCTCGTAAAGTGAAGGAAATCACCGCAGAACTAGTAAAGAAAGTAGAACTAAAGACGCGCGAACTCATCGTCAAGATCCGAGAAATCGAAATTCGTGAGCAGAAAATTGGTCCCTTGTTCGACAAGTACATACTGAAAGTTAGAGAATTCACGTGTGGATTCAACGTTTCGTGCACTGTGAAAAATTTAACAATCATCGCCATGAATCTACCATTGGCTGTTCGCAACACTACTGTTCTAAACAAGACCATCGAGGAGCATTTCAAGTTACTTAATCAAACAGTCCAACTTCAATTCAAGCGTCTTAACACGACTCTCCGAAAGCAACTTAAGAAGCTTCACACGAAAGCTTGCTTAATTCACCAGACCGCGGTGAATTTCACAAGGAATTTGACAAGAATCTTTCCCAAGCTCATGAGAAATGTAACAATCCAGGCCATCAAGCTCGCCGGGAACATCGGTAAAGAAGTGATTACCATTGCGATCAAGGTCAGGAAGGTGACGATAACAACTTACGCCAAGCTACTGAAGACTCATCGCCCTCTGGTAAACCTTACAACAAAAGCTTTTAACTCGCTGAAAGGAAAGGCTTATCTTGTGGTGCTTAAGGTTCTCCAACCCATTAGCCAATTTGCTGCGTTGTTAAACAACAATTTAACCAGGTATCTGAAGCCCATTGCCAAACCACTTGTGCCCATGGTGTTGGATATTGTGTACCAGCTACGTAACATTAGTGTTCGTCACGTTACCATTGGTCATGCGATGGATAGAGCTGTCATTTATTCCTTGGAGTTTACATCGCAAGCTTTGAAGTCGATCAACCACACACTTAGAAGTAACATCTCTGCTGCCATCGCCTTCATCCGCGATAATTCACAGAAGAGTCACGAAGAGATCGTTGATTTCGCCATTACAAAGAGTATACAGTTCTACAATCTCACCAAAAAAGTCTTGAACCAGTCGCTCCACTTCAACATGAGTAGGCATGCATCTTTAGTGTACTACAGATCCATAACAGCATTTAACAAGACCTTACAAGAACTTCTGAATCTGCGTCCTAACGAGATTGTGAACATCACCATAAAAAGCATCCAGGTCATCGGCAAAAGTATCACCGCAGAGATCTTAAATGTCACCCAACAACTACGTGATCTGGCTGTTATTCGTCCTGTGAAATCAGCGTGGGAGGAAATTGACTTAAAGGGCAAAATCGGTGGCCTCAAATTCAAAGAGAAATGGAATAGCCTCGTGCAGAGTATTCGCGCTTTCAACCTCAAGGAGAGAGCACTTCTTTTCAAATACCACGTTGGCAATGCCACACTGAAGGTGCAAAAAGAACTACAGATTATCTTCAACCTTTCTCAGCGGATCTTGAACCTCACTAGCCACCTTGTGCGCATGAATATCTCCAAAGAAGCGTTTGTGGAGGAATTCATTGCCATAGGAAACGAAACTGGGCGCGTTTTTATTAAGTATGGAATCTTGGCCAAGAACACCACCTTCGACTGGCAAAGACAATTGCTAAATGTCTCGTTGGAAAAGGCTGCTTTCTACAAAAAATTAACCGTTAACAAGACAATTGAAGTTTACAATCTCCTTAAGAAGCATGGCCAGGCGTTCTTCATTGAACATCGTGACGATGCACGTGCCGTGTACAAGCTATACAAAGATATGACTAGGGAAATGTACAATGAACTGAAAGAAAAAGCCTTGGAAAGAGTTCACGTTTACCGAGAGAAGCTGAACAACCAAGTCCAAGTATTGGTTGAGAAGCTGAGGCAGTATGAGAACATGACATACGAGGAGATCGCTATCAAGGCGTACGAGTTCTCACGAAAGCACGGACTGGCGGTCTACAACAATGTCACCGTGCGTGCAATGCAACTCTACAAGAACGTAACCATTCCTGTTGTGAATCTGTACAAGAATGTCACCACCCGTGGACTTGAAGTCTACAAGAACATCTCCCTGCGCGCAATTAACCTCTACAAGAACATCTCCCTGCGGGCAATTAGCCTCTACAAGAATGTCACCATCCGCGCGATTAAACTTTACAAGAATATCTCCACCCGTGGAATTCAACTCTACAGAAATGTCACCTTGAAAGCTCTGAAACTCTTTAACGATACTAAGAACGCAACCATGAGGGCGTACAATTTCTCAATGGTTCTGATCAAACGCTCTACGTTCCTGGCCATCAAGTACCTTAATGCCACTCGTAACCTCACCATTCATTACTACAATGTCACGCGTAACTACACCCTACAGTACTACAACTTAACACGCAGTCTCGCTCTACAGTACTATCTCAAGTACTACAATCTCAGTCGTATCTACGCCCTGCACATGTATAACGTGACACACAACATGACGCTTCGTGGCTTCAACAAGACCCAAGAGCTGATTCTCCGTGGAGTGCGCTACTTGGGCTACCTAAACAAGATTATCCTGCCAAAAATCAAGGAAAGTTTCCTTGAGGGAAAAGTGCTGGTTATTAGATATGTTAACAAGACCCTGTTGTTCGTAAAGGGGAGTGTGCACAGTGTTAAAGTATGGTACCAAGAGAACAAGGAGAAGTCCTTAGAGGAACTCTATTATGAAGCCTATGAACTCGCTGAGCTAAAGTCCATCGAGGCTAAAGAAATCTTGGAGCGCAAGTACTTCGAGACTAAAGAGCGCTTACAGGAGAAAATAAAAGACAGACTGGATGTAATTAAATCAAAGTTGAACGCCAAGGTGGAAGAATGGAAGAAGGTACTTCAAACCCTGAACAATACCCTGATTAACATAACAGGAGAAGCTATATTCGTGTACAACAAAACCGCAGACATTACCTACTTCGCCGCTAAGGAATTGGCTGCTATCTTCAATCCTTATGTCACGTTTGTGCACAACAAGACAGTCTTCTATCTTGTCAGAGCCAAGGCCATTTCTCTACCCCTCCTGGACAAAGTAATGAATATCTCTTTGCTGAACCTCAACGAGACAACCAAACTGGTGAACGAGACCTACTTGGCATTCATGGCGCGTGAAGACGTTCAAGAACTGATCAAAGAATATCAGTTGAAAGAGCGCTATGCTGAAGCTGAGACGTTCGTCCTTGAGAAATATAACGAGGTTGCGGAGTACGTTGAAGAGAGGAGACACAAAGTAGAGGCGAAGATCCAAACAGCAATTGATTACGTTAACGTAACGCTCCCGGCAAGAATCAAGGAAAGATTTGTTTCGATCAAGGAGAGGTATAACATGATACAGAAGAAGTATGAAAGGATCATGGCTAACCCAAGAGTGTTCATAGATAGAGTTCTGAAGAAGGTCCTGAGGTACTTGAGAAACACTACTAAAGAAACACCATTCGAAAAGTACCTTTACCAGGAAACTTGGGTGGAACTCTTCGAGGAGGCGAAGGGACACCAACTGGTTGAAGTTGGTCGAAACATCACGAATCTCACCTCAGACAACCTGAGAATGGCGGCGGAGTTGGCCTCAAAGAATGTCAAACTGCTGGTTGAGAAAATCAAGAACCATACCGAGTTGCTGAAAGAACAACTGAAGGCGAAAGTGCAAGAATCACGGGAACAATTGATCGAAAAGTTTGAAGATTTCAAGACTGTGAAACTCCGTGAAATCGTCGAGCATAAGTACGTTTTCAAGGCCATCGAGCTTGCCAAGAACATCACACTGCAGGTCCAGAACGTAACTCTACAGGCAAGGAATCTAACGCAAAAGATAGTGGCAATCGGGAAGGTGTACTACAAGAACATCATTGCCAAAGTTCAAAATTACACCTTGCTTGTTAAGGAGAAGTTCAACAACTATACAAAGATGTTGAGGCAGAGAGTTCTGAATTACACCAGAATACTGAACGAGACACTTCGCAACTACACTGGAATTTTGAATGAGACGGTTCAGAACTATACCAAGATTGTGAAAGCCAAAGTTCAAAATTACACCAGCTTCCTGAACGCCACTGTGCAAAACTACACCAGGATCCTCAATGCCTCTCTCCAGAATTACGCTAAGATCCTCAACGCCTCAGTTCAAAACTACAGGAAGGTACTACTCGCCAAGGTTCAGAATTACACCAAGATGATCAAGGCACAGTTCCAGAATTACACCTTGATTTTGAGGGGCCACTATGATCGTATTTACGAAAGCCACTTCCTACCCTTATACAGAAATGGCACCATCTTAGTTCACAAATACAAAGCGATAGCAGAACATTGCATCGGCCGCTGCAGGAATGTGACTTTGACAGCAATCAGCCTGGCTAGCAGCTGGACAATGGCTAAAGTGAACTTGACCAGTGTGTGGCTAAATCAAACCATACAGAAGGGTATAAAATACTACGAAGACGAACTGAAGCCTTTGTATTACAGCAAAGTGCTTCCTTTCTACAACAACACCCTTGTACCCATGTACCACAACTATAGCAAATTAGTCATCATTATGAGGAGGAACCTTTCGTTGCAAGCCATCAACATGAAAGAGCAGGCCATCAACATAAAAGAGCGCGCCATCAATTTGACACGTCAAGTAGTAAAGATAACACTCGATAGTCATCCATACGCCATGCTCCGCAAGGTGGGCAAAATGACCATTCGCGAGTCTGTTCACAAGGGACGCAAGATGTACATCCAGGCTTTGAACTACACCCTAAACATGACCCGCACGATTGTCAATGTAACGCTGACGAGATTCAACAGTACCAAGGACTTCCTAGAGCGCATGATCAACAAGACCATGTTGGCCGTAAATACAACTGTACTGGAGGCTGAAACTGTGTTCGCCTTCCTGAATGCAACTCGTGAAGAGGTGATACAGGCATCAATCTTCCTCTACAAATACTCTGGACTTGAAGACGCTGTCACAGAGCGAGTGCAAAGAAGCATTGACTTCACAAGGAACGCCACCAAGAGTCTCATCAATATCGCGAAGAACACCACCAAGAGCGTCATCAACATCGCAAGGAACACCACCAAAAGCTTCATCAACATCGCGAGGAACGCCACCTACAGCCTGATAAGAAAACGTGCTCCAATGCTCTTTAAATTATCGGCGAGGAAAGCACTGACATTGGTCAACACCACCATTCAATACGCAAACAGATATCTCAACCGCGCAATCGTTTATTTGAACGCCACTTTCATCAACAGCACCATTCAATACGCAAAGGGATATCTTAACCGAACAATCGTTTATTTCAACGCCACCTTCATCAACAGCACGGTTCAATACGCAAACATGTATCTCAACGGCAGTTTGGTTTATTTTAACGCCACTTTTATCAACAGCACCATTCAAAACGCAAAGGGATATCTTAACCGTGCAGTCGTTTATTTGAACGCCACTTTCATCAACGCAACGCGCGGACTGAACTTGACCATCTACAATATCCGCATTCCCATCAATCAGACCATCGACAAGATTGTTCAAGTTGCTCGAATTGCTTTAAACAAGACAATTAAGATCGTTCAAGCTGTCCGAGTTGCCGTCAACAGGACCATCAGTGAAGCACATATTCCCATCAATCAGACCATCGCCAAGATTGTTCAAGTTGGCCGAATTGCTTTCAACAAGACTACAAGAGTCGTTCAAGCTGCCCGAGTTGCGGTCAACAGGACCATCAATGAAGCACGCATTTTCGTCCAGAAAGCCGGTGTTGTGATCAACGATACCATTGAGAAGACACGTGTTTCTTTGGAGAACGCCCTCTTTACCATCAACGAGACCATCACTGGGTTCCGTGCTGCTATACCCAAGTATATTCAAGTGACAGAAGGAGGCATAACCTTGGTTATTCCTCACCCGAGACCATTCAATGGGAACATCAAGGCTCTTGCCATTGCATCAGTAGAGAGAATAAAGAACCTTCCACAGGAAGTCATGCAGAAGATAGAAGCTTTGAAACAGGAGCTTATCTACAAGATCAGGTCTCTGAAACGGGTTGTTGTGACCAAGATCAAGTCTTTGAAAATCAAGTTTAAGGAGTTGAAAGTACAGGCTCTTGACAAGATCAAGTCATTGAAAGAAGAAGCCTTGGAGAAGATGGAAGTGTTCAAACGCGAATCTATGATCAAGATGAAGTCACTTAAGAGTGTAGCACTTATTAAGATGGAGAGTTTGAAGCAGAACGCAATTGAGAAGTTTGGTGAACTCAAAGTCAAAGCAAAGAACCTGACTGGTCGTGTCAAAACTATTGGCAAAGCTTGGGTCGCTGTGGCTATGAACCGAACAGTCATGTACCGCCAAAAGGCTTATGGATTCATCGTGGAAGCATACAAACTCACTAGGAACCACCCTATCACTAGAACATACATCAACGTTACTCTTCACTACATCAACATCACGAAGGACATGGCTGTGTTCTACCGCCAGAACGGTTATGCTATCGTGCTGAATACTTACAACCTGACCAAGAATCACCCCCTAACAAGAAGGTACCTCAACACGACTCTTCATTACTTCAACATCACGAAGAGGCTGGCTGTTAAGTATTACAACAAGACCGTGAAACTCGCAAGGAAATACTACAACCTGACAAAGAACCACCCGGTTATAGTGAAGTGCACCAACATGACGGTCCGTTACTTCAACATCACCAAGAAGTATCTTCTCCGCGCCATTAACATGTCCCGCCAGTATCTTAACATGACACAGATCAAGAATGTGAGTTACAGGTACCTCTCACACGCCTTGAACCTGTCACGCCGATATGTGTTCTTTAACCAAGTGAGAGACATCGCCTACAAATTCCTGAACATGACGCGCCAAAGCCCCGTCTTCAAGCAGATGAGGGCTGTTAGTTACCAGTTCCTTAACCTAACACGACGATGTACCTTCTTGAGGCAACCGAAGAACGTGACCATGAAGTACCTTTACCGTGCTTTGAATCTGTCACGCCAGTGCCTCAACATGACCGAGCAGTATCTGTATCAAGCCCTGAATTTGTCACGCCACTGGTACGGGATAGCAGTCAACAAAACAGTGAACTACTCAATGCAAGTTTACAAGCTCGCAGAGAACGTCACGGTGGATATTTACAACTCGGGCTCCCTAGCAGAAGCTTTTGAAAAGACAAGGAATTACTCGAAGATGGCTTTCAACATCACCATCAAGCTTTACAGTAACTACCCAGCGATTGCTATAAACAAGACTCTTGCACTCTACAGCAATTATTCCACAGTGGCCTTGACCAGGACCCTCCGTCTGTACCGTAACGTTTTGGCCAGAGCCAGGAATCTCTCCGCCCTAGCTGTAAACAAGACTATCAAGCTGTACACGCACATGTATAATAGGACCTTGGTTGTCGTTTACAACACGACTTTGGTGAAGCAATACCTCCCAATGGTAAAGACGTACGTTCCAATCGCTTTGAATGCCACACGGAACTTCACTATTCAGGCCTACAAGGTAATGGTCGATGTTACTCTGGATATCTACAACTCCAGCTGCCTGGAAGAAGCTTTCGATAAAACAAGAAACTACTCGAGTACAGCTGTCAACGTGACCATGAAACTCTACCGAGTGGTGTTAGTTCAAGCGAAGAACTTCTCCACCATAGCTTTGAACAAGACCATCAAACTGTACAGGCACGTGTATAATAGGACCTTGGTGATCATTAACAACACGACTTTGGTGAAGCAGTACCTCCCAATGGTAAAGACGTTTGTTCCAATCGCTTTGAACGCTACACGGAACTTCACTATTCAGGCCTACAAGGTAGTGGTCAATTTTACTCTGGATATCTACAACTCCAGCTGCCTGGGAGAAGCTTTCGGTAAAGCAAGAAACTACTCTAGTATAGCTGTCAACATGACCATGAAATTTTACCGAGTGGCGAAGAACTTCTCCGCCATAGCTGTGAACAAGACCGTCGCACTCTACAAGAACTACTCCTCGATAGCTCTGAACAAGACCCTCGCCATGTACCGAGAAGTTTTGGGCCAAGTGAAGAACTTCTCGGCGATAGCTTTAGACAAGACCGTTGCACTCTACAAGAACTATTCCACAATAGGCTTGAACAAGACCATGTCCCTTTACCGTGAAGCTTTGGTTAAGTGCAGGAATTTCTCCTCCATAGTGCTCAACAAGTTTAACAAAACCATTAAGTTGTGCAGACGTCTGTACAATAAGACCATGGGGATTGTTTACAACACGACTTTGGTGAAGAAGTACCTTCCAGTGGTTCAGACGTATGCTGCAATAGTCATCAATACCACCCGTAATTTCACTGTTCGTGCGTACAAGATAACGGTGAATGTTTCGCTGGACATCTACAACTCTAGCTGTTTAATGGAGGCGTACAATAAAACGAGGAATTATTCGAAGATAGCTTTCAACACGACCGTCAGGCTGTGCGAAGTAGTATCAATAAAGGCTAGGAACTACTCCACCATTGCTTTCAACAAGACCCTCGCATTCTGTAAGAACTACTCCACAATTGCCTTGAACAAAACTCTCCAGTTATACAGAGATGCTTTGGTTAAAGGCAAGAATTACTCCTCGATTGCCTTCAACAAGACGCTCAAGTTCTACCAAAGCGTGTACAACAAGACTGTACTTGTTCTGTACAACTCTACTCTGGCGAAGAAGTACCTCCCCATGATGTTCAACGTTTCTCGCCATTGGTGTAGTCTTGGATATAACGTTACTCGTAACTTCACTGTTCAAATTTACAAGTACGCCGTTAATGTGACTCTTGACTTATGCCAATCGAAGAATGTGACACAAGCAGTGATGAAGTTCAGAAACTACTCCGCAAACATTTTCAACCAGACTGTGCGATTCTGTCATGAGCTCTACAATAGTGCGTACAACGCTACGCTTCAACGGTACAACGAGCTTTGCAGCAAATCTTTGGCACTGTACAAGGAAATTGCTTATCACGAGATAACGGTGAAGTGCATCAAAAAAGCTCGCAACTACATTGATCACACGAAGAGGATGGTTAAAATGCGTGTAAGGAACTTCAACAGAGCTAAAGGACACCTGCAAAAGAGGATCAACCACGAAATAAATCAGATGTCCCTTATCCTGAACCCTGTTAACTGGATTCCACCATTCAACAGTAAGTCCTCCTCTTTCATTCGCTGAATAAAACGCTATAGAACCTGTTTGTACAGCCCCACAAGGCCTTTTGTTTTAAAAAAATCACACTTTTGTACTTCCTCTACACACTTCAACGTTAGAACTAATTTGTATAACATATCATAGTTGACAGCACACAGGAAAGGAACGCTTAATTGCAATTGAACGGGTACCTTTTTAATGATTTTCTTGATTCTCCATGAACAAATCATTTGACACAATACCTTGCTATGCAGGTACTGCCATGATCTTTGGAGGGCCTCACGTGTACACCTTTGATGGAACCTACTACGAGTTCCCTGGCTACAAGAAGCCTGGCTGCATGTATGTACTGGCCAGAGATGTTCGCGACAACAAGGTCACCATCTTGAGTCAAGAGACCGCCATCATTGTGGTCACAGAGGACTCCAGTGTGAAGATCCACCAGGATGGCAGAGTGGAAACCATTGTCAAGGTTAGTTACTTCATCATTGCTCTACATAGATTCCATTCCATCTGTGTAACACCGCTAAACACCATGCACTGTTCACATCACATAATAACATTTGAATATCCCGAAGAGAGCAGTGGATTACAACAGGAACAATTCACTTGTTTCCGAATGCAGTGTTGGCTATTTTGGACAGATGTTCAAATCGCGCTGACTCTGCGTTAAAAACAGTGAAGTAGACATGTCTAATTTCCTTTCAAAATAATTTGCCGAAATATTGTTACAAAGATTTAATCTCCCCTAGCACGATTCCTCCCTTTCAGGCAAAAAGATGATTAACCCCTGCTTTTCCTGGCTTTTATTTGTTCTCGACTGCATCCAAAATTGTATGTTTAAACCCCCATCCCCTGCTGCTCCGACTTATCCACGGTAACCTCTATCAGGGTGTTCATCTGGCGTCGGACATCAGAGAATTCTCCGGCTACCACGCAGAATTCTCCTGCTAAATTTCACTTTCTCACTGAAAGAGCTTTGCCCTTTCATAATAATTCTCCTGTTACTTTACGCTATTCTCCTGCTACTACAATTCTTAATGAAAACCTTGGCCTCATTGTTCAGATTACGTCGTCTGGAAAGAAGATTTCTGATGGCTACCATAGCGAACTTCCAGTGGAAACGTTCAACACCACAGTTTCGCGAGAAGGCTCCTTCATTTTATTCCGCCATGACCTCGGCTTGGAAATCGTCTGTGACGTTGAGCATTACCTGTGTACATTCAACATGGCCAGGTGGTACCACGGCAGGATGGCAGGTTAGAATTTTTTTCTGGACATTTCTAGAGAAATCTGTGTTTTCAACTAAGTTGATAACCAAGTAACCGTATTCACCCAAACTTGAGATAAATTTGGGTTGTTCCATATGTTCGCCTCAGCAGTGTCGTTCCTCTCAAAACTAAGTTTGAAGGGAACAACAGCTAGGTTCGGTTTATTTTATTTATTTATTTATTTAACTTCGCCAGTCAAGCTGACAGAGCGCCACAACAGCTTGCGCCAATTACTGTGGCCCCTTAATTTAGTACAAAAAGTATTAATATAAATCGTTTTGGAGAAGGGTATCTTCCGATTGTCACACGGCCGGCGGGACGGTGGGATAAAAAGAAAAACGAGAGATAGGGTACTGTGGGTGGGTAGGGGTTTGGGGGAGGGAGTAGGGGTGTGCTATGCAATAAGAATTAACGTATCCTGGGGCGTACCTAATTGTCTGTTTTCGTTGTTGTCAGGTCTCCTCGGCACAAACAATAACGAGCACCATGACGAGTTCATGACTAGTTCCAACAAACAAACTAAGGTACTGACAGACTTTGTCAACTCATGGGAGGTTACTCGTGATCCCGAATGCAAGATTCTGCCCACGGACAAAGTGAGACCCAAGTGCAAGGAGTCCAGCTACGTTCAACGCTGCCGCTCTCTTTTCAAGGATACAAAATCGCCTCTTCATCGATTTGCTTCTGTCGTTAACCCGGAGCCATTCGTCAAAGCTTGCGAGCGCGACTACAAAGAATGCGAATCAAGCACGCCCAAAGACATGAAGCACTGCAACACCACTGCTGCGTACATCGAGCTGGCTAGAATGAGAGGAGAATATGCCGACTATCTTCCAGAGTGTGGTACGAGAATAATCTGCTTGCTGTATTGTTAACTCTTTTATTCTCCAACATAGGTCGTCCAAGCCCAAATCTGTGACAATTCTAAAAGGAAAAAAACGCACGGTACCGTATTCAAACGTTCGACTACAACTACCTTGTGCAACATAAACACTTTAATACTTCCATACTTAATCCTCTATCTCGGCAAATTCGTTTTGTGTCGAAACGATTTTCAGTAAGAAAATATGATTTGTGCAGTTAAAGGCAACGAAGAATTGAAAGTGCCTTTTCCTTTCAGGTCGTTGCGGCGACAAAGAGATTGGTCAAAGATGGTTCCAGCGCGCAGACAAGATGGTTGATGTCGTTGTTTTGGTGCATGAGACTTCAGTCTTAAAGAGCTACGCTGAGAAGCTACCAACCTTCCTAAACAGCATCACTGAAGCTCTGGACCAATCCAAGTACTCTTTCAAGTTTGGCGTGATGGCTTATGGCGGACGACTGTTGCACGCGCGCCCACATGCAATCACTCTTGACGGTCAGCTGATGAATGATTTGGACAGCGTTTGGACTGCGTTTGAGCATCTGAAGTTTGCTGGAGAGCAGTCTGAGAACGACACCAGTGACGCTTTAGAGGCCATGACAAGGGCGGCATATCTGTACCCCTTCAGACCTGGTAAGTGAAATCAAAATGAAACAAATTCAAGTTCTTCATTGTTCATCCTGTTTTTGCCCGGTACAGTGTAATGCCAATTCTCTTTTTCTTGAAGGATTTAGTAGCAAAACCAGTTAAAACAGCGAGAACAACGCAAGAGTCAAGGGAAGTTTTTGTTTTCTAGATTGCGTTCAGGAGAAAAGTTCATCACGGAACTCACCCTTTTCAGTCGAACAGGGGTGTACTTGTCGCACTAGTGGCCAAGAAAACATTTACCCTACCAAAAAGGCTTTCAATCTGCATTCGCTTTTCCTGGAATGGCGATGTGGTCTTAACAATAACGTTTTGAATTCTGACCGTCTCAGTTACATCCAAGCAAATAGACAATGAACAATAAAAAAAATGAACACAGTATCTTAATTTTTTTTTATCGTAATATCAATACATTTATTAATGATGTTGTTTGCTTTCAGCTGCAACCAAGATCTTCCTGTTGCTAACCAGTACGGAACGAGGTGCATTTGTGGACGCCATTTCCGTGGACAGCGTCAGCAAACTGCTTGAGACCAAGGACATCACACTGAACGTCATCGGCAAGTACAGGAAATTCCGCGGCGAGATCGTCGGACAAGACTACAGGGGCAAGGTGTTCTACAGAAAGAAGCCTGAAATTGGTACCGGCGTAGCTCCCCTGCCAGATGGCGAGTATATGGCGCTAATGAAAGGAACACAGGGATCTGTGTTTGGTCTTCCATTCTTGGGATCAGAGAATAAGGACAAATTTGGAGCTCTACAACAGGCTAGTGTGAGCACGTGGCGAGAGCAAATCAAACGCGATCAATTTACTTGTAAGGAGTGCTTCTGCGCCCGCGGTGATGCTGGCCAGGGGAAGACCATCTGTAAGGTGAACTCTCTCCACCAAAAGTGCTGAGGACAGATGGGATGGTAAGTGAAGACAGTATCATCAACCATGCATGCTGAGTAGGACCTGAAAACGCATGTTGTTTTCGGTTGTGAGACACACAAGTCCTTCCCCTGTTCCTCTCCTCCTGGTAAACTCGAGAAATCATGAAGACAAGAGAATGGAATGTTCTTTTTCCTTATTTTCAATCGATCAGTCGGTCAGTTCATTGACATTATGAGATACAGCAACCCTAGCACTTTCCCTTTCAAATAAACTTGTAAAAATAATTGATCTTGCCGGTTATGTTCATTTTAAACCAACATGGTTCAGTTGACTAATTAGTCAATGCATTGAGTCAATACGCCATATTGCTAATGATCAGTTTCTGGTGAATTGTGGGTAGATCCAGTCCTTTGTGGGGGCAAATGGCCACTTTACGACGTAATTTGAAATTATAATTTTGATCGTTTGCCCCCACAGAGGACTGGATCTACCCACAATTCGCCAGGAATTGATCATTAGCAAAATGGGGTATTGATACACCCTAAGCATGGGTTATTATCAAGGCTAACATTTGTTCGTTTTGGTTTTTGTTTCAGACAATTCCCGATGAGGCCAGTACAGTAATCGCCCAGTCTCGCCCACTGAACTGTACAAAAGTGTCATTTGTGTTATTTACGTCATTAAAGCAAGTTCACGTTGTCGACGAATATCCAAATAATTTATAAGAAAGCTTTAATTATTTTATTGGAACGTTAGTGTTTTTAGTAGCTTATGTATAGTGAGACGCCGTGATTTCATTCCATAAAATGTATCTCCCGACACAGGAGAGAAATTACGAATCTATAGGGCTTATGGGCTAGCTGTACGTTGGGCTGATTACTAGCAACAAAACAAACAATCCATCGGAGCATGAAAGACCTGTTAAGTTAAATTCTTTCAAACTGGCTCGGCTAGCTTCGAACTCAGAGAAAATCTGAACATGATTCAGTGGTTTTCAGCCCGGAGGTCAGAAGGGCGCCAGAAATATTTTTTGATTAAACAGTTGCAGTACAGTAGTGACCCTGTTATTGTCGTTCCTTTCTCGATATCAACGTTCGTTAATGAAGAACACAGACAAAAGCATCCAGTGCAGGTCTGTAGTCTGATGCACGAATGTAACAAGCGTAGTTGAGTTAGGTCATTCTTATTTTATTTTGGGGTTTGTTTTGAAATAAAAGAGGACATTAAAGTTACATTTGAGTATGGAATTCTTTTCACCATCAAAGATGCCTGGTGTGAGGCTATGAGAGTCTGAGCTCTTTAACCTCTTTCAGGATGCTTGCGAGTAAGTGGAGGGGGACAGGGGGGAACCTGGGAGAATAGAAGGCCGGAGGCGGAGGAGGGGATGTCGTGAAGAGGGAGTTCTAAAAGGGGGGAGAGACTTAAGCTCTAGGAGAGTTCGCCCACATTTTACAAGTTGAACAGGTTGGGAAAATTGCGAAAGAGTTACAATAAGGACAAGTTACATTTTGAAAGGACGTTTTCGTTGCCGTTACCGTCGTCACTGACCCTCGTTCAGTGCCCTCAGCACACAACATGGCAACGAAGATAATCCGTTGCAGCAGGAGCCCATCTCATGGTTACAGTGTACCAGACGCCAAACTTTTCATGGCCAGAGTACACTTTTCGACCGAGTTTTCCCGAATATCCAAGATGGTACTTAGTAATATTGTAATAAAGTTTCTTTCCCGGTCAGTTGAGGATTAATTTGTCACCAAAATGCAGGAAATAAATGCTGTAAGATTGTCATGTTCTGAAATATAATTCACGCGGGTAATCTGGGTACAAGATTGGTAAATAAATGTTATCATTATCCACCCCACCCCACCCCTCCCTTAACTCTTCTCGTAATCGCTTTACCCTCAAGCACAAAATTCTTATAAGTGACGTCACCGGTGAAAATTACCTATCTGATGACCTTACACTTCACTCTGATCAAAGGTATTTTTTCATACGGTTACGTATCCCCTACCAAAGACAAGGCTTTTGACCATGCCCTTGTGGATTTGTTTGCAACCACGCACCAACCAAGAGCGAGTTTCTCCCATTTTTACAGTTGAAATCCAATATTTTGAAAGGCAATGCCGTTTTTCAACTAGGGTTTTACAGCTAATTAATAATAGGCAGGCTATTTAATTTTTTAGCAATGGATACATCTCTATGTTTCGGGATAACTGCGTGAATTGTACTCCACTCAGTCCTATTACCATTACTTATAATGCGTACCCGGAGTCATGCATATGATCCTTGTAGTTAATCAATGCAAAACATCTTCTTAAAATAAAGTGCACCAGACGACCATGTTAATCGATTTTCACTTGTTAATAATTGCATGTAAAATTTTGGGTGAGCTCGATTGAAACAAGTTTGGACAAGGGTTTTATCATGTAAATTACAGTTTTAAAAGAAGGAGGACGGGAGTGTTACAGTATGATACCATGCATAGCAACTTGAATTTGAGTTCCATTTACTAGCGATCTTTTGCCTTCAGATCCTTGCCTCTATAAAAGCCCTGAGGAAAAAAGACTGCCATGGAAATATAGAATTAGATTCCTGAAGTTTTATCATATCGTCTCGTTATCTTATTAGCTGGTTAGATACTTAGTTTCACGTACACGATCAGAAGCGAAGCACCCCGGGATCCATCGTTTTGTCACGGTGATCAATGCAAAATAAACGCAGTTACTTGAACTTTGTACCAACAGTTCAATTAAGAAAACTAACCATAACACTAATGAAAACATCTGTATATATAACGAAGAAAGAACAAGATATCTAATTGGGGTGTGTTTTACTATAAACCGTTATACGTGTATGGGGACAATCAGGGCGACAATATATTTATCAAGGCTTTTGTATCAGTCACGCGACTTTCCCGCGCTTTTACCTTAGATCATCTGTTTTTGCTTTGCAGATGTCTGGTTTACAGACAACCTGGCTAAAAATGAAAATCCATACTAAACCATTTATTGTATAAGCTATTTACAGTGATCAAGGGATTCGCGGAAGGAAAATACAGTAGTCATAACATTGTAGCATAAACGACAGACAAGTGTGCTTTGTTTATTACTCCGTTACGTCACAATTTCAGTTTTTTCGATCGCCTACACGTCTCTATTTTTAACGCTGGAAAAATGGAAAAATTTTCTTTCACAACATTGCAAAATTAAAATCGAGTTTTCGAACTGACGATCTTTCAAACTGTTACGTTTCTTTTGCTTCAAGTTAAAATCCTTCAAAATCAGTGTCTTTTGTTGAGCGCGCGAAATGATTATGCAAATATCGGGATTGTTTTCCTGAAATTTGCATGAAATGTGCATCCAACCAAATCGACGTGTCGGGGCTCTGTCACTGGGCAGATTGGTTTACGATGCTTGCCACACAATCTGTACTAAACTTGGAGTGAGCGGGTTTGCGTGGGTAAAAACGTTTTCGTTGTTCACCGTTTACTTCAGTTTAGGTCATTATTTTGAGGACGATTTGATCTAACTTTCCCAAAGTAAAGGACAACCAAACTTGGGGGAGTGGAAGACGGTTTGAAAAGCGTAAATTGACAATATTATGGATGCGAGCAGCGAAGCAACAGAACTCCAGAGCGGTGAAAGCTCTGCGCATTCTCCCGGTAGAAATCTGTTGAGTTCAATCAAAACTTTCCTTTGGTCGCCATCGAGGGATAGTGAAAGAAATCACCCAGGGAAACGCAAAAGATCCGACTCCGAAAGTGAAGACGAAGAAGATGCTATTATTACTTCAAACTTGCTCAAGAAGCGAAAATTCACAACAGAGACAACAGTTGTAAATGCTGTTACTACGAAGTCCTTTCCCGATGGGGAACAATCGAAGCGTAAATCTATTCTTGGAACGCTATTTTCGCCGGTGTTTACTCTGTTTGGAAAGAACGGACACGTCCAAACCGTGGGAAAAGAAGGGCAAATCGTCCCATCAAGTGGATCTCGGATTTGTGACACGAGCAATGGCGGCGTAGCTGAAGAGAAGGCTCTGTGGCAACATGGCTCTTCGATTGCGAATAAGCGCGGTCTGACTGCGCCGAATGGAGATGTGAATGGGAATGTGGACGATGATCTTCCTGAATCCTCAGATTCTGAGTGGGAAGTTTATGATCCGTTTTATTTCATTCGCAATCTGCCCCCACCAGAGGAAGGAGAGGACGCAAAAAGCCGCGGTCCCGTTTTGCCTTTACGGACTCGAAGCACGCCTGAATTCTGCCTTGTTCTTGATCTTGACGAGACACTTGTTCACTGTAGTCTTAACAGACTAGAAGATGCCAATTTGTCCTTTCCTGTGCTCTATCAAGACATTTGTTATCAAGTATTCGTGCGTACAAGGCCTCATTTAAAGTGCTTTCTCGAGAGAGTCGCGAGTATGTTTGAAGTAATCCTTTTTACAGCCTCAAAGAAAGTTTACGCGGACAAGCTGCTAAACATCTTGGATCCTGGCCGTAAATTCTTCCGACATCGACTCTTTCGTGAACACTGCGTTTGCGTTCAAGGAAACTACATCAAAGATTTGAATATTCTCGGAAGGGACTTATCCAAAACGATGATTGTAGACAATTCGCCGCAAGCATTCGCTTACCAGATTTTCAATGGTATTCCAATTGAAAGCTGGTTTGTTGATCAGGCTGATAGGGAGCTTCTAGAGCTACTTCCATTCTTAGAAATGATCGCAAACCGTAAAGATGATGTCCGACCTCATATCAGGGACAGGTTTAGGATGCACGAGTTGGCGGGCTTTAGGTGATGCAGTAGCAAGGAGTTCCAACACCGTTGAAATGAAACTTGTTTCGGTAAGCATCTTTTTGGGTATTTTTCCTCATTCCAATGCTCAACTCTGTGTTTTCTTGATTAAAACCCATTTTTAATGATATTTTTATGCTTTCATCGCAAATATTGTAGATTCTTACTAGTGAATGTAAGATCTACATGTACATGTATAACAGTATCAAAATAGTCGAGGTATCGTATAAGCTTAATGTAAAAGATTCAGTTATAATACCTGCATTATATAACGATACGAAAATACCAAAGTACAACGTAGATTCCAACCATTTAACCAGTTTTTATAAAATATTTCTCTTATTCGGTTAAGAGCGTGTTTTATATCATTAACATATGAAGCTAATGAGCTTCAATTCTCAAAATGGTGTGGATTTCCCGTTATATTTTTCTCTCAAACCTAATATGGTGTTCCATTGTAGTATTTACTGTAGTTTATTATACACATACTATATTCCACAAGTTATTGTAAAATTTATAGTAGGTGTATGTATACAAGTTTATAGGAATGAAAGTACATGTAAAGCTACGTTTTCCTATGTTTTACCTGAACTTTTTAGGCGGATAATCTTGATATAATCTTTTACAATATCTTGATAGTGTTTTCCAAGAACATGTTGATAGTTTTGACAAATTTTAATTTTGTGTAGATATCACTGTGAAGTGTAATTTTCCACAAGAGAAATTTCATTTACCATGAATCTAATGGACTTTGGCCACAAGTGTGGTGTAGATGTTACTAGGCAGCTTAAAATATTTTAAACAAATTTTCTGGGTGAAAACTCACCCAAACAATCTTAATTTTAAGCAAAGCTATGTTAATACAAAGTGGGGCTGCAATTATCCACGTTTTTAACTTTGTGAATTTAGAATTTCTGTACATTTAATCTAAGTAAACAGAAATGAAAAAGAGAAGCAATACAGTGTATTGAATTAAGTCATGTCTGCGAGGATTAAAAATAACAGGTTTTTGGTTATGTTAATTCCCTTTGGACACTAAGTTGTCATTGTTTTGACAGTTCACAACAGTGCCATAGAAAACACATTTATTCAGCAGCATAATTATTTTAATGTGCTGCATACCTTCAAAATACTTTTTTATAGCATGTAGTTAATTGTTCAGAAGTGGACCACTTTTTTCTTGTTGTAACCACATTAAAGCTAGAAGTTAATTGTAAGCAACTACATTGTGGACTTTCTCGATGGCTGCATTTTGGCAGATTCAGGTAGCATTGCTTATGTACGTTATTTCATGTTACCAACTAATTTTTGCCACTTGTCAAGTGAGAAACTTTGGATAGATAAAAGAAAAAGATTATTTCCATGTTTAATTAAAGTAATTATCAACTTGTACATGCAAACTTTGAAGACCTGATTTCAAAGATACAGTAGTCACAATAGTCCAGTTTTGAGTTTGCCACCACTGCTGAATAAAAGCGCTGAGAACGAATTTGTACAGAGTTAACCTCAACCTAAAGTAAAATATTCACAAATACCAGTGGGAAGGTGCCACAAATTTGAAAATTAAACAATAGAAAGAGCTGTAAACAGGTTATCTTCTCACTGAAATTTGTATTCACTTCAGATGGAGGCTAACCCTGTACAAATTTGTTCTCAGTGCTTTTATTCAGCGGTCATGGCAAACTCAGAACTGGACTATTAATGTTTTAAGTGTGTCGACAGTTTAGTGGGAATTTATAGTTTGTAATTGCATTAATTTTGTGAATTGTGGCTCAACTATATATGAGTGAAATCTTTAGCCACAATGTAAGTAGTTTCAGCACTTATAAACTTTGAGATAGCTGTTCTACAGTAGTTGTGTGAAATCACAGCTATTTTAAAGCATTTTTTGGTGTTTTGAAAACAGTGTTACATCTGCCCTAACTAGTACTAAGCATTGTTCATCTGTAGAATTGATTCTTTCCCAGAGGAAAGAGCAAGAATGATAAGATAAGCGTAAACAAAGAGCATCATTTTTAGGAATAAAACCTTGATCATTTCTTTGCATACTGCTGACATTTTTCTCTGAAAACTTTAGTTATGATACTCTGATGAAGCTAGATTCATTGAATTAAATTTCAGTTGGACATTTTAGTTTGAATGGAGCAAGTTACAGGACATACTTTCAACATTGACAAAGTGAAGTGTGCCTAAATAGTAGCTGTTTGGCTTGATAAATATGATAATGAAATCTTGTGAAATTTTTATCCTAGCAAATGGAGTCACATTGTCCGGTGTTTTCATTACAATCGCTTCTAAAAAGTGCTCAGAATTGCAGAATTTCCACTTTTACTTGAATGTACAAAATCAAGAACAGTAGCATTACAATGTTAGGATCATGAATTGCTTGGATGGAAAACCTTTTTGCACATTTTTTTTTTGTATGCACATTTTTTTGTGATTATAGTATTTTTCACAGTGTGATTCATTCATAGTAACATTTGAAATCTCTTTCAAAGTACAGCCAGCACAAACCCTTCACAAAAAATTATATTGTTTTGCTGACATATTGTTTCATTTAGAATAAATTATACTCAATTATGAAGTCATGTTGATTTAGGAGAGTTGCCTTGAGGCAGTTACTGGTTTTACAGAGCCAATTTTATTTGACCTTGAAATGATGAACTGGAGCAACAAAGTAACATACTAAAAAATAGCAGTTTGATTGGATTTAGCGAGCAGACAGAAAGTTGCACAATGTTTATTTGGTTTGGTGAACGCACTACACCTTTCAAGACGAAAAAAAGTGCTCATAGGTAATTTTCTCTGTTCCATAATTGGGTGTCTGCCACCAGTTAACTGTCCTGATCTTTTAAATTAGTGGCAGATGAATTAAATTGCAAACATTTGCAGAACCTGTCTTTCAAGATCAAATGAAATTGCTCTTTTATTACATGTATACCTACATGCTTGAAGAAGGGACCGATATTCATCCCTAAAAGGTGTGAGTACAGGTTATAGCCCTTGTTTCTTTGATTCTTTACATGTAAGCATCAAATTGTGGCTGCATTGTATATTCCACTGGGCTTTAAATCCTCATTTAAGGGTTTGTTCAGAATAGGGAGTGGGATGGTGAATGTTTTTTTCATAGAAAAGTGTCCAACAAAATTTTAGCCAAATTTCACTTGTCTTGCAGTGGAGATTGTATTGTTGCAACAGCTGTCTCAATGTTTTGATCTCCTTTAGAAACCTAAAAATAGGGGACTTTAGATATGAGTACAAGTGCAAGATCGAGTACAAGTACGACTTTCAAATTTCAAATCAGTTACCTCTACAGATCCCTTACTCTGCCCTTTTGCTTAATAACAGATATTAAAGGAGATTTTAGAAACAGGATTCACATGTCTGGAGTGATTATATAAAGCGCATGAACTAGATTTTTAAAATTCATACTTGTCCTCAATCTTGTACTCAAAGTCAAATCTAAAGGTCCCAAATGTCTAAGGCTCACAGAAAAAAATGATCTTGCTGCCTCGTTAAGTCTCTAATTTACCATTCACCACCTAATTATCTCCCTTTTGTGGATTGCATCCACAATCTGGTCATAAAATTTGCTAGTCAAATGTTTTAGGGTAGGGTGGGAAAGGTGATTGATCCTCACCTGCTTCAACTCCACCCTCCCTTGCATTGTCATTGGGCTCACACGCAGGTAGAATGTACATTTATCTTTTGCTTTGAATTTTATAATATAACTTATGCACTCCACACTGTGTAGGGCAATTTCTTATTGTATTATTTTTCTTCAAAGGTTTTAAAAGAAATATCCATTCTTGTAAAGTTATATATTTCTTAGAGTTACAGAAAATGTATACATTGTAACATTTTAAACACAATAAAAGTCAACATTTTTTAGTGTACTGTGTGATGGTTTTTTCATTTGATTCTGAAAGTAAGGTAGGGAAGTGTGTGGGATTTTTTATACTAGGACAGTCAGTATGAGTGAAAAAGGCATGACATCCTGATGGGATTTAGACTATGGGATAATGATCTATGATCTATGGCATTATGGGTGATGGGCTCCTGCTTTGAACGTTTTAGAGACTTTACTCCACTGTAGACTCAAATTGCATCCCCAAATTAAATGAATTTCAATTTTTCAATCTCTTTGTTGTTCCTTAATGCATTTCTGTATCTCTGATTTTCAAACACATACATTGACAGAAACTAAACAAAAAGGAGGGCCAATTCGATCCTGAAAAGATGGTCTTTTTCATTTGGAAAGAAGTCATTTTGGGGAGGAGGGTGGTGGGTGGGTTTTTTGTGGGGAGGAAGGAGTGGGCTAATGGCAGTGAGTCAGTGGGTTGCGCCTGGGTTGGATCCTTAAGAAAAAAAATCTCCACATTGTAGATCTCCAGAGGTTGGCATCCCTGGGATAGTTGTGTCTGATACAGCACACCAAGCTGGCCTGAATAGTAAGTGAATCTCAAAAAGTGTTTTTGCAGACTTCTACAGGTTATTTAACAAATAAACAAAATTGTGAAACTTAGTTGCCGTGTGTTGACAATAAAAGTCAAATATATCTTCAAAACAGACATCATTTGCAGAATTTATTGGGTGTTGCAGACATTTCTCCTGTGTTGGCACGCCCCTTATAAATTCAGAAATTTCCTTAGTTAAATGCAGGACAGAAAGATTGCATCGTAGTTTTTTCCCAAGTACTAGCTTAGCTTTTAATAATCTTTAGATTCTTAGATATATATATATACCCATATTTTAACTTGTATAAGAATAAATTTATTTGTAATTTTATTATAAAACTTATTGTAACCCAGTCCCTCTATGATCAACTTTATGTAAATTTTATAGTTGTACAAGTGTAACCACATTGTAATTCAGATTAACTGCGATGATGGTGGAATTAAACTTCTTTATTATTATTGTTATTATTATTATTATTATTACTGGAACACAGGGCAGGCTGTGTGTCTCATTTCTTTCTACATGACTTATGTCAACCTTATGTACTAAGTTGACTTGAATATTATTGGCAGAACCGTTCTATGTAGCAGTTTTCAAACTGAACAGACACCGGGTGGTGGTGGTGGTGGGGGGTGTACTCCCAATATGGCCTATATGGGGATGTGCCACTGGATAGGGTATGGTTTTTTGGCCCCTCTGCCCTAAGCCGAGTATATAACTTCAAGCAAGTCTGTCCTAAAATGGGTCTGTAACTGTCCTAGACAGGATATGGTTTATGCCTGCTTTCTTTAAAGGTAACACATAGTGCATAGAGAGTCCCGTTAATTAAGTTACCACTTGAGATTCACCGCTAAAATAATGCTTTCACTTCTACGTAATTTACTATGTTACTTATACTATATATCGGTGTTCACTTTTCAATGGGTGGGACATCACGTGTGGTAAGTGAATATGTGGATATACGATGTTGTCCTTTGTCCTAAACAGGGCCTTAAAATAGAGGGCGTTGCCCTAAACAGGGTAGGTATATAAGGTTATTTTGTGCTAAACAGGGTCAGGGTTTCAAGCCCCCAGCAGCACCCCTATACACGTGGGTCAAATACCCACCCCGGGACAAGACGCCCATAGTTACCAAACAGAACCCAGAAGACTGGTAACCAAGCTGGCTTCCAAAAGTCGAACACTTCGCTCAGCGGTTCTGCCGAAAACTTGATGCGCCTTAGTATCTACGCATAGGCACCCAAAATGGCGGCAGAAGTGCAGATTCCGGATTAAAGAACTAGTGATCAAAGCATGGAATACGGATAAAAAACAACCCCATTACTTTAAAAAGTCAGACCGATTTTCAGTGAAATGAATTTCAGCGAAGAGGAGCTTCAGACTTTGTTGTTTCACTGCGAGCAGGTGCGTGTGTTAGGCATTGTTTTGTTCACCTCTGCCCACGGTGTTGTAGAGTTTTCCGCTTAAAAATTGTCGATTTTTTCAAATTTCCAGTATGGAGGAGAATCGTACTGCAGATCACGAAAGGAATGCTCAGTAGTTTTTATTTGGATGCTCAAACTTTAGGATTTCTCCTTAGTTAGAACAGTCTTGTATGCGATTTTGACGGAATCCAGTGTTTTGACAGTGGACGCCAAATTGTGATCGTGCAGATCATGATTCGAATCTGTTTCGCATCCTGCTGTTTTTTTTCTTTAGGAGAAGAACTATGAACATTTATTCAATATCTATGAAAGACTTTGTAAAGATTTTCGAAGCTTTGAACCTGAATTTAACTTTCACGTGACTGTGGAATTTTTTGTTGTTCTGAACGTAAACTCACTTCCTGTTTACGTTGTAAGCTGTTTATAAGTTCTGGTGAGGATAATCTTAAGTGGGTTATAGGTTCTTTGAATAACACACGAGCTCTGAAGTTGAAAGCCCAAGAAATTATTGACAGGTACTTATTAGGCAACCAATGTACTCAGTTAATGACCACTTTGAGTGGTGTTTGCCATGCTGCCCTAATTTCAAATAAGTCATTCTCTTTCCTTCAATACTGTACTTGATTTCACTTCTACAATATGTCAATTAGCAAACCTTTGCAGTATCTGAATTTGTTCTTAGATTTAATTTTAATTTTTATTAGATAGATATTTTTACTAGTTTTAAAATATTATTGTGATAGCATTATTCAACGAATTTGTTTTTAGATTTAATTTTAATTTTTATTAGATCTTAGTTGAACAGATTTCACTTTATATTTTAGTCTCCCTAATTAGCAGAGCACTTGTGCTCGGCTATTAAGACTGAGACTTAAATAAAGTTATCTATCTATCTGTCTTCTGTCTGTCTGTCTGTCTCTGTCTGTCTGTCGGTCGGTCGGTCGGTCGGTCTGTCCTTCACTTTATATTTTTAGTCTCCCCAGTTAGTAGAGCACTTGTGCTCGGCTATCAAGACTGAGAATTAAATAAAGTTATCTATCATCTATCTATCTACATTGTATCTATCTATCTATCTATCTATCTATCTATCTATCTATCTATCTATCTATCTATCTATCTATCTATCTATCTATCTATCTATCTGTCTGTCTGTCTGTCTGGCTGTCTGTTGGTCTGTCTGTCTGTCCTTCCTAGTCTCATCTTTATATTATATAAAGACAAAGGAGATTCTTGTTTTGCCTGTTTGGATGAGGAATTTGTGGTTTTGTACTGTACATGACTGTATCATTGTTTGAGCTCCTAATGCAGTTATTCATGGCATTTTGGTCTCAATCAGGGTTTTAGTTGAAGAGTTGTTAAGATGTTGTTAAAATCTATTGTAAAGTTCCTGTAGAAGTTAATATATAGTAGTTCTTTTCTTTGTAAGACACATACTCACTTCTGTTGGATCATCACCATGTATAAAGGATGAACATTTTGAAATTATGCTTTCTTTAATATTTAAAGGCATTGCTAACATTGTACAGTGGACAGAATCGTGGAGATAGGGATGCAGCCCATAAGTGGTTATTAACAACACAAAAATCGCAGCAGGCTTGGCAGTTATGTTGGCGGCTGATGCAAAAAGGAAAGGTTGGAATCTATTTAACAATGTTATGTAATAGTGAATTGTTTTGTCCAAATCAGTTGATTTGGAGGGGAGCAAGATTGGTGCAGTGGTGAGAGCACTCACCT
>JAEMWC010002213.1:0-52321 GCA_016490735.1 Pachyseris speciosa | reverse complement strand
AAGAAAAACGTTGACTTAAAATTTTTAAAATAGTCAAGTTAACAGCTGTAACTTAAACTCACTTGTTCACAAATTAGAGGATGACACCACTTGACCATGGCACGTAATTTATGCATATACAGTGTACAAGCCAACAAACGTTATGCATAATCGATGTAATTAGTGCATACGCAAGACACAACTAATGACTTCACAGGGGGAATAATTCATGCATACATCACAATGGAAACATCATTTTTGCATACATGTAGGCTATTTAATTATTATAATATGCTACCTAGCATGGTCCTCAGGTAGTCGTCGTTGCCTTTGCATGTGGTACATAAGATCCCCACCACTGACAAACTCAATCACAAAAAATAAACCTAAAATAAAAACATGTTGCAATCAATACTTGCTTAAGCCGCGCTACACGAGCGATTTTTGCTTGCGATGGTGATGCGATTTTTTGTAAAATTGTCGCGTCGCCGGCGCGCGATGAAAATCACCCGTGTAGCCACCCTCGCACAGGTGATGCGACAGCTCAAAAAATCGCAGAAAAAGAATCGCGAAAAGTTAAACTCATTCAATTTCTCGCGATTTTTTTCTTGCGACTTCTTACCTGTTGCGTTGCCAGTTCAAGGGTGGCTACACTTGCGATTTTCATCGCGCGCTGGTGACGCGACAAAATTGAAAAATCGCATCACCGGCGCGAGCGAAAAATCGCTCGTGAAGCCGCGGCTTTACAGTGCATATGAATAGACAATGAACTACCAATTTTTTTTTACGTTTTTACGTGTTAGCTTATATTGCCCATATTTCATTTTCAATAATTGTTTCCCTCCTTTTCATGAAGAGGATTTGTTATTTGTGGGGTTTCCAAAATTCTGTTGTGGCCTGAAAGACACTTCATGAATTCGTGTGTATGTTCAAGCATGAAATACAGCAGAAAAGGCGAAAAAGCTTAAACCTGGAAAGTTTTGCGCAGCTGGTGGCTGCGTAGTGAATCTTGATAGTTCTCCGACATCTTTATTCCACAGAACTCACAAAAACAGACTGACAAACTCAACTGAGTACACATGGGTGATGTCAAGACTATTCAATGGAACCCAGGTCCTTGTCTAGAATTTTAGTGAAGCTCCTGCTTCTTTAAGTAAATTATTTTCTCCTCAAAGTATTTCTAAAAAAAAATACAATTTTCATATTGGAAAAAAAAAATGGCTTTAAAATTTCAATTCAAGGTAAGCAGTTGGCTTTTGACAAGGGATGCATAACAAGAAAATGAAAAAAAAAACTGACATCTCATCTCTAATGTGACAGAATTATTACAACAGCTATTACAAAAATAACAATATAATGATCCATTATACAATAAAAAAATTACCTGCTAGAGGTCTGGAAACATGAATGAAGTCCAACAAGAAATGGATGATTTGATGCTTGTTCAAAAACATGCTTCTCTGTTTGTACCCAGTCAATATCCTTCAAAAGAGAAGGATCCATTAGTAAAAAAATAATATTCAAACCAAGGAAAAAAAGAAGAAGTGTGTTGATATATGCAGGGTATAACCTAAAAAAACAACATGATGCAGTTCTATGCAAAATTCTTCCACAAAGTGTCACACATTTTCAGGTTGTTGGGGCCAACCAAGTTGAAAAGCAAATTTATTTCAAAATATCATATTAACTTAGAAATGATTCAACAAACCTCATCATCATTCACAAGTTCCTTCTTGACCACTTTCATGGCGTATATTCTTTTGTTTTTCTTTAACTCCACCTAAAATGCAAACAAACAGGTCAAAATAGGTTGGTTGACCTTACATGCAACCTTGCTGCTCATAACTGGTGGGGTCATTAGCACAAACACACAAGTGCTCAACAGTGAAGTAAGAGATCGTTTGCTCCTTAATATTGCTGACATAAGTTACAATCCCTGTCACTGCCTTTCAAACTGGAATGAAACAGGATTGTAGCAAACTACAGGGCTCGACCTTGGTGGTGGACAACTAGCCAAATACCACTGGATTGTCAGTTTTGGCTAGTGAAATTCCCTCAGTTACTAGCCATATTGGCTACTAAAATTATGGAGGCAAATTTCTTTGTCAACTGCTAAAGGTAAATTTAGTGCTGTGAAAATTGTGACACAATGTTTAACATGCAGAAAGAAAGAAACGAAGTAATCTTTCGTGTGAATGAAAGTGAACAGCTTCATGACCAAGCCACATTCAGCTAAAAAGACTGGATCTGAGTGTTACCATCACGCACTTCAATCGTAAATGAAAGTGCCCGCCGATTATTTTTTTTTTTTTTCAAAACTAGGGTAATTACTAACTTGAACTGAATATTTCATGGCTAGTAGAAAAAGCTCTTTGGCTAGTGAGTACTACCATTTTACTAGCCATAAGCCTAATGGTATCAAAAGTTAAGGTCGAGCCCTGAAACTAGTTACTTAACTGTATAGCCCTAAAAACATTGCTGAGAAAGACCTGTAAGTTACAATGCATTGTTAAGACCAAAAACATTTTAATCATTTTCTCCATCGAAATAACACTCTCTCTGATATTTGCAAGAGATATATTGGTCAGTTTATGTACCAGACATACATGTAATGTGACAAATGACAGCTACCGTGACAACAAATGAAAGCAAGAACAGCTTTTGCAGCACCAATTTGGCCTAAAATCTCGATTTCTCTAAAATTTGCTTTTCTTTGTCCTGAAGACTGGTTGTCATGCCAGAAAATGTAGGCCCACATTTATTGATTTGAAGGCCTGAATTTGGACAATTAGCATATGAGTAATGACTTTAACTGAAACCCAAGCAAAGGAAATCAATCATGAATCAGATCATTTTGCTTCTGTTTCTTGAGTTTTGGGCAAAAGTTATATGCTAATTCATCAAATTCTAACCTTAAGATGAGAACATAAACACAGACCTATGTTTCTGACATGATAACCTGGGAGTCTGTTGGCAAAAGCACAGTGGAAACCCTCCATACGACTACCTCGTTAATATGGCTACCTCGTTATTAAAGCCAGTTTTTCTGGTCCTGGTGAAATGTCTATGGATACACTCTCTTATGAGAAAACCCTGTTAATAACTGCCACCCTGTTAATACAGTCAAATTCTTATGGCCCATTGGTGGCTGTATTAAAAACAAGGTTCCATTATAGAGCAAATTTTAGGGAAATTGAGATGTGAGGCCAAACTGCCATAACCTCCCAGGCTCTTGCACCAATACCTTCAATTTATATCCCTCTTAATTTTAAAAACAAGAAAATTTAATATATTTTTTGTCTTGCTTAAAAACTTGGTGACTAACCAGTAGCACTTTAGCATAGCTGCCTCTTCCTATTACTCTAAGAAGCGTGAAGTCATTCATGGAAATCAAGAAACTGCTTCCCGAGGATGCCTCCTTTGCTTTAGAGCCTTGACTGTAATCCACACTGACAAGGCCGCGTTTACGAGTGGCTGGACTGTCGCTCCTTGCTACAAAATACAAAAAAAAAAAAACATTGGGAAGTTCAGGAAACTGAAATTATAAGGAAAATGCCACAGAATCAAAATCATAATCCCACAACTAACCTAGCATCAGCTAAAACATGTATGTAACCACTTCAAATGAAAATTCAAATTTCAATCCTGTGGATTACTTTCATTTGCTACTCACAACGATGCGAATGCATGTACAAGTAGACAAAAATACCACATAACTACAATAAAAGACTCATATTGAGAATGTGAATATAGCAGCAATCAATCCATGCTTTTCACATTTCAAAGTGATAAACAACAGTCACGTAATATTTTCTTTCATTTTTGCTCATAGTTGAAATCATGATACCTTTCACTTTTCAACAACATGGAGTAATTTAGCAAGAATAACTTTTCAATACATTAATACTATGTTACTGAATTGTATATTCTTGTATTCAAATTGAAATTCCTAAATTTTTAGCCCCAGCTGAAATAGGAGACACTCAAAAATCCTTGATATATCATCTTGTGAATTTAACATTTCTATTTTTTTTCATGCTACAAAAATGTCTTTAAAATAGTATGGTTCTGAAAGTCAACTTATTAACAGAAAAGAAACTTACTTCGTTTGGGGCCTGGGGCTTCCTCTGCTGGGGGTATTTTTGTACCAATTGCCCCAATGGGGGTAGGGATGAGTGGATTGTTCCAGCAGCTGAATGCTGAAATGAAAGTTGATGTGTCAGTTGATGGCAAACAGATGATAAAATGAAACAAAGGTTAATAATTACTAACAAATGTACTAGACATTTTCTTTAAATAAAAGAAATCATAATTTTCAATAGAGAAAGTTACTTACTATCTGTTGTCCACACTGGATCTTGATCAACTTGTGGCATTTTTTGTGTACAACCAATTTGCATTCCAGACATTTGTAACCCTATAAATTAGAGAGATATCAGTAAATATGCACAGCTATATTTCTTAGCTAGCAATCCCTTCTCATGGAGGATTTTTCTGATCTCCACATATGCATGCACCCCCCTGGACAATATAATCCAATTCAACATTTTAGAGATAATTACTTTCAATGTAAACTTTGGTTTTGATGTCCCTCTCTCCCCTATTAGCAGTTTCTGAAAATTTCTTCCAAAAGAATTAAGCATTCCTGTACAACACCCAAGCACTTCTGAATGATCAACTAATTCTAAACATTTTTCTAGCCATGTACACAAGGCTTTGCAGCCCTGTCAAACTTATTTGGAGCAGTAGGCAGGATAAAAAGAGTAGAAGGCAGCAAGGGCCTTCTAGGGGGGGTTGGGCACATTCCACTCCCAAAATTTCAAAAATAACCACTTGAAATGGTTCCAACTGGCGCACTTTAGAGGAAAACTCTGCTCCATTTTGACAGCTTTTAGAGGGCTTTTTGTTTTAATTGCCAGTAATTTGAGCAGGAAAAGCAACAGTATTAAGCAAGTATTTCTTATTAATTACGTTAAGTGTCAAGTAGGCAGCAAATTCTCTGCTGTAGGCGGCAAAAAATCGTTGGCTGCAGGCACGTTTTGACTGGGCTGCTATGTATGTACTGCAAAGTGTTAAACACCTGCTGTCATGAAGGATGCACATCAAGGCTTGCTTCTTACCATACCTGTCTTCCCAGACCCCATATTCTATCTGAGCAGAATGAACATGCAGCAAGCTATAACAATGAACGAAACAATTTATTAACAGTAACATAGGTTTGTGTGGTACGGAAGTTCAAGTTGGGTGCAACTAAGTTTCCAGTTTAAAAGTTCAAATCAAATGAAGCTCAAGTAATAAATTTTACAGCTGTATAAATTACAAAAACATATTTCAAAGTGAAATGATATTTCAATAATTTAACTTCAAGTTTTGGATTTATAAACAAGAGCATGCATACTGTATGTGCAAGTCACTGCTTTCTACCCAATAATCGATTATTAATTGCACCAACATTGAAAGACAACTGAAAATAATTTAATTACATGTATAGCTCACTAAATGACCGGCTAATCCTAGAACCATCGAGGTTAAGAAGTAACTCATCCTAATATTCTTTAATACTGCATGACTCAGATAATTAAATTAGTATTATTTTCCAACTCACCCTACTAAATCTTTTTGCCACAAAGGAATGACCATTTACGATGTGAATCTTTCTCCATCTCTTTGCTCCTCTTCTGTAGATATTTCCTGCAAGTAAGACAATGTTATACTAACTAAAGCGGATTTTTTTTTAACTGAAGTGATTACTTTTCCAATCTACATGCTGTGTGTAATTATGGCATCTCCAGCTTTTTGACAAGAAAGACAGCACTGATACCAGTAGTATTTCATTATTAATTTTTTGTATCTGTTGACATAGTGAAGATATATGTAGGCTCTGAATATTTCCTTATTATTGAATTTCCTTTAGATAGATCTTGCTTTAAAAGAAGACAGTGTGAAGAGCAAAGTGTATTATCTAAGAACAAAAAAAAAAGGACAGAGACTAGCAAATTTATAATCTGCCAGAGTTCTTAAAAATCTCTAGACCACCATGTAAAAGACAGATTTGTTACAATGTGACTGTATGGCCAGCTAATCCTAGAACCATTGTTACAATGACCAGCTAATCCTAGAACCACTGAGGTTAAGAAGTAACTCATCCTAATATTCTTTACTTTACTTTACACCATCGAATGATGAAGACCAGCAGTATAGCAGTCAAAACGTCATGATCCACATCTTTGTGACTCAATCATGAGACAAAAGATTAACTCAGCTATCATTTGAAACCCCGATGACAAACACCTTTCATAATAATTTGACTGTATGTTTTCAATTGTTTAAACCTAGAAGTTGTTGGATAATAACCTGGTATAGCAATGTGTAAGTCTTGAGAACTACAGTAATGTATTATCTTTTGAATATCTTTTGTCAATGTTAACAGACAGTTCAACAACCAGAGTGGAAATCATCATCACAGTCAAATACTTCACACATGATGACAATTTCCACCGATGTTATCAAAACTCCCATCAGCATCACCAAAAACAGACCTGCTAAGGACTAAAATCACTGAGATGGCCAAGTTATCTAGATCAATTTGAGAAGATTCCTTTTCCTATGCTAAATATCCACAGATCCATAGACAAATGGTATTAATTTATTTTCATACAAACAAGCAGAGAAAGTTAATTCTAAGTTACCTAAGGTTTGACACTGAAAAAATTTCTTATACAAAATACTTGTGATAATAAAATTAATTATTAAAGAAATCAACTTAATGTATGTAACAGGATTTGAAGACTTATCTTTAGTTACTAGATACAAAAAATCATGTAACACTTTGAGCTCTTACCAAGAATGAATGACAACATTTTTTAAGAAAATGATCATTGAAACATACTGTCTGTTCAAACATTATGTACAAAATGTTTGATGACAAAACATGCCATATAATTTGAAACCAAATTAGGTCATGTTTTCGTTTGAAATAGCTGTTTAGATGCAATGGACAGTAAGTTTTGACCATTTTTGTCAACTTTCCTTGAAATAGGATAAACATGATGAATCCATCAATTTTAATTCAAATCAAATCAATTGGTACTTTCAAGACATAACAATTTTGAATAATCAATGTCTGTCAGTTACTATTAATAGTTAAAATTTTGTAGGTACCGTTCTTGCAAAAGTTACTAATCAAAACCAGTATGAGGCTTACATATTCACCTAGACTTTGTAAACTGTAGTTACTATAAACCAAATTGTTGATTTCCTTTACTTTATAGACTGTGTAGAAATCTCTCATGAGAACCAAATTCTGCCACTCAGTATTAAAAAATAACTTAAATCAGACAGAATAAATTATGATTTTGTCTGTGATCACCAATTGCAATTTTATTCAAACAAAATGTTTGATGACAAAACATGCCATATAATTTGAAACCAAATTAGGTCATGTTTTCGTTTGAAATAGCTGTTTAGATGCAATGGACAGTAAGTTTTGACCATTTTTGTCAACTTTCCTTGAAGCAGGATAAACATGATGAATCCATCAATTTTAATTCAAATCAAATCAATTGGCACTTTCAAGACATAACAATTTTGAATAATCAATGTCTGTCAGTTACTATTAATAGTTAAAATTTTGTAGGTACCGTTCTTGCAAAAGTTACTAATCAAAACCAGTATGAGGCTTACATATTCACCTAGACTTTGTAAACTGTAGTTACTATAAACCAAATTGTAGATTTCCTTTACTTTATAGACTGTGTAGAAATCTCTCATGAGAACCAAATTCTGCCACTCAGTATTAAAAAATAACTTAAATCAGACAGAATAAATTATGATTTTGTCTGTGATCACCAATTGCAATTTTATTAAAGAAGTTTTTTTCATATTAATAACATGAAATAATTGAAAGGCAAAACATAAGACATGTTCCTGAGACAAAGTGACAGAATGTGTTCCTCTCCAAATTAAAACAATAATCTTCACTATTCTACACATAATTTACCAGTAACAGCATTTTAACAAAAATCTGGATAAGTCCACAACATGCAGATTATCATAAAACCAAGAGTGGTTCATGACATTATTTTTTCTGTTTACATCTAACTACCGGTACTTGCATGTCTAAATAATAAAAACAATATCGCAAAGTTTGCAAGGACCATAATTAGGTTTGGTAAGATTCCAAAACTATTTTATTGGAACCATTAAATAATATATACTTACTTCAGGCCACTTTAATTAGTATTTTTGTAATGCTTAAATTTAAAAGTGACAACTTCTAGATCTGTGACTATTTTTTTTGTAACATTCTGCAAAGATTTAGCTGATGCAAAAAAGCACACCACCATTCTTGATTTAAAAAAATGCAATTCCAAAGACAAACAAGAAATTGTTCATTGAACATTAGTCCAGCTCCGTGTTCTTTAAGAAACGTAACACACTGCTTCATCAGTGTTTTATGCACACTATGACTGGTGTATGAGAAGTAAATGCTCAACTGAGACACTGCAGTGTAGTAAATAAGTTTATTATATATTAAACACCAATGAAATACCAGGTGAGCTTTCACGTGAAAACATGATAATCTTCACACATGAAAATAACGTGTTATCTTCACACGTGAAAAGATCACTGTTGCTATCATTACATAATAAATCATGCCTTTTGCACAGTGAAAGTGAAATGGTTTGGTATTTCACTGGTGTTTATGTTATGCTTGGCTCAATTTTTATTTTCTTTTGTTCTTGAGTATGGTAATGTATAATAATGAGTGCAAAACAAAGGAAAATAAAAATTGAACCAAGAATAAAATTGAATGACAACATGTATATAATAAACAGAACATTACATGGCTGCCCGGGAAATACGAAATTTCTCTTCTCATGATTTTTCAACACTTGAAGAGAAATTTCACATCTCTGTGCGCCCATGCAATATATCCTCTACAGTGTATATTCTCATAATGACTAGTAGTAATCAAAGATTAATAAGTGCGTTCGAAGTTCAATGAATTTAGCTAAAATCATACAAAAACAGAGGAGGAAATTAGTTGAGAGATTAAATGAGAAAGACGAAGTATTTAAAGAGCAACATGAACAATAGCAACTTTAATAGTGAAACCCAAATATGTAACCAAAGATGTTTATCTACTTAGGCCGGCTATTGGGCTTAAAGACCCAGTATTGCCCATTATGCTTCACGCACCTCTGTTATTGTTTTTGTTTTCACCAGAGCGAAGCTTCGAGTTCTAGTCTCGCGGCAAAAATTCGAATCGCCTCGTGCCCCGAGTCGTGTCAGTTTATACTATGATCTGTGTGGAAATATTTTGTCGTGGACACCTCGGACTCACTTTCCGTAGCTTCCGAAGAAAATGTGCGCACTGTGAACACTTATGGCTCGATTGTACAAGGCGACGAAGCAGCCGAGAATGTAGGAACAGAGGTTAGTAACTTGCCCAACTTGTGATGTTGCGACGTTTGCCTTCCAGGTTATGTTTACTAAAATTTACCCACCATTTCTCTACCAAAAAACCTAGGACAAAGTTACATGTGACTGCAAAGGCCTGTGTGTAAGGAGGATTGGAAGAGGTGCGTGTAAATGTCGCGAAGGCAACCAAAACTGTCATGGTCTTTGCACGTGTAACAAAGCCCAATGCAAGAACAAGGTAAGCTAGCTATACGTACTTTTCGAGAGCTCTTATTATTAAATTTAGCTTTGTTTTGTTCTTAACTTTTGCTTTTTGCTACTTTACTTTCAGTTAAACCCTGATGAAGTTCCTAGTGTTGGAGGACAAACCGAAACGTTCGCTTTGGCTGACGGCGACTTGCGTTTCGAACAAGAACCCCATCATGCCGAGAATGAAATAAAGGTAAGTTTGCTGACTGTTTTCTTTCTTATAGCAGAAGATGTTATGTCGGCAATCGTTGTTATAGACTTTGACTGTCATCTTCTTAGCTAGCAGCCTTTTTTCCGACTATTTATGTTGAAAATTCCTCACTTCACTTACCTTACCCTCATAGTAAAACAGTTTGGACACGCAACCGGTTCATCACACCCTCCATTGAAGTTCAAAAGGTCCCTTGATTTGGGTGTATTCCCTGTTGTTTACACCGACTTACCGTCCTCTTTCATTTTCAATGTTTGTAAATCTGGTATTGATAAAAGTTTGTCTGCCCCCTCAGGAATTTGTAGCTACCCTAGACAGCAATACTAAAGACAAGGTCCTCATCAAAATGCTAAGTCTGGGAAGGGGAAGCCTAGACTTTGCAAAGAAACTGGCCACTGAAGGCCCAGAGGATCCAGAACCACCTGATGAGAATGCCCCCCAGTGGTGCAAGTGTCAATTGTGTAGGCCTGCCTGATGAACAGGAAAATGTTTGCTGTAAGAGGGTCACATGCACCACCAACTACACAGCTTTTTCCAATATTTGCTTGGATAAAGACATTTAAGAAGTCTGCATGA
The DNA here is from genome assembly GCA_016490735.1 of Pachyseris speciosa. NCBI lineage: Eukaryota > Metazoa > Cnidaria > Anthozoa > Scleractinia > Pachyseridae > Pachyseris > Pachyseris speciosa. The sequence continues at coordinate 41,883 of JAEMWC010002213.1, read as the reverse complement.
AAGCACATTGTGACATTCGCGCAGATGACTATAACTTCAGCATGAAGAGCTTTTGAAAAGCTGGTTATCGCCAATTTGCACTCTGGGGTATGGTAAACTTGGCAGGGGAAACAGAAGAGTAATTTCTGTATCATTGTGCAGTACGTAAGATAAGGTCTCAGTACCCTGCACCCGATGGCAGGTATATGGGCTACAGAGCAAGTTAAGCAATGGGCAACTTTCACAATGTCATCATTTGGATTTTAACTACCAGAAATCAGTCTTTTTTCTTCCTTATTTAAATTTTGTAATCCCAGTAAGGTAAAAATAATGCACACGTCATCGGCTTCCCCTTGGGATCGACCCCCGGGCTGACCAGGGGGATTGTAAAACCAGTCGAGCAAACTTGAGGAATTTCCCCGGGGGTCGGGGAATCTCTCAAGACAAAGTCCCCTGGGTGAGGTGTCTCTCAGCTGAAAACCCCCGTGACATCCTTAATTTCAAACTTGCGAATTCCCCCACACCCTAATCTTTGATCGTAAAACAATATCAAGATTTTCCCCTACCCTCGGGCAAAGAATCCCATCCATCTCCTTGTATTCCCCCACATATCTCCCTGGTAGGCCCGGGGGTCGACCCTACGGGGAAGCCGATGACATGTGCATAACAACAGCTCTAATTAGTTTGAAAAAAAAATTTGAAGGATTCTGGTACTTGTAGTAAAATGGTGTCATCATGCAAATGCCCCGTTGTATTTTTCATACAACATAATATTTCTATAATTCAATCATTTTGAGGTTTCAGTTCATAATAAATCTTGAGGAACTATTTATTGAGAAATAAATTTATTATTAATGAGCTCCTGTTGTATCATGAAAAAAAATTTATATTAGCACGTAAAATAGTTAGGAACAGTTAGATTCCATTTGACAGATCTCATCCAAACTACAACCAGGATAAGGTCGAGGGTAGGGTATTTACACTAAGAGCATAACATGTGATTAGCCTATGAATGGGGCATCACTGCATTCAAGGGCTACTCATTTGATATGAGCCCCTAGTTGAAGAATATCATTTGGTGCAATCAATCAATTGCTCATTCTAGTTGTTAATCTGTTTGTAAGCATTTACAAAGAACTCTCCTTATGTACCTTGTGTAGTCAATAATGACACCATCTACACTGTAATGAAGTTAAAATTTCTATGTAAAAGTAGTTCAGAGCAGTAACACTAAATGCTAAAAGACATTTCTCCAACCCTATACACCTTTCATAATCGAAAATGAACCCTTCCCACAGACCAACTAACACCACTTTTGGTTTTGATTAAATAGTTGACAAAATTTCAAATTGACCATCTGGCTTTTGTGTGTGTGTGTGTGTGTGTGTGGAGAAAAGCTAATAGAATTTGAAAGAACATAACTTATTACTGAGAAACCAATCTCATGCATCCAGTAATCATCAGCCAGAAGGCCTAGATACCTAGAGTTAAATATTCTATAGTATATTTTGATTTTGAATCCACTTCAATCTTTAAAGTTTTCAGTCACTTTGGGTTTCATCGCAAATATGGAGGGTGCCTTCATCAGCTCTTCTGCTGAGGGTGGCACCTTCATGGCTCGAGTTGGTGCAATCTGTTTTCGGATGAATTCATCAATATCATGACGGGCAGAGAAACTGCCTTCGAATCCTTTTTCAGGTTTCCAGCATCCTTGCCACCATATATGGAAAATAGTAATATGCCTTTTCTTCCTTGACCACCTCTGCATGATACCGTTGAGTTCGTTTTGAATGCTTGCGATGACCAACAAGTTTGCCTCCTGGGCTCTGTTTGGGCTTCCGGAAGAGGTGAAAGTTATGGTCAATAGCTGCTAGTAGAATCCTCATGACAAAATAAGGGTACCTACCCTGTAGAAATAAACAAGAAAAAAATTCATTCACTGATAACATAATTTGGCTTAAAATACCAAACTGACCAGTTTATAAGATCAGGTTGGCAATAAATAAAGGCTCTTGAGGTTTTTATTTTACTTACACACATTCACAACTATAATTCAACTAAAAGGGGTTCAGTATACTCGTGTAGCACTAATTGAATGGCCTTCCAAGACAAAGGAAGATATGGAACAATGTTAAGAAAGCTCTTATCTGTCAGTCCAATATTGGTGACAGTTTGAATCTATGTTGTGGTTCAAGTTTATGCTTGCTATTGTTATCATTTCATTTTATTACAATATTAATGGCAGCACCTAAACCTACAAGGAAAATTTCCCTTTGCGTTTTGCTTTATTCTAATATATTACAGTGCATAAAGAAGAAAAGATATTAAATACTGGTTACTATCAAAAGAAGAATGAAATTGAAGAATAACACCTTCACTGCATCCTCTTGGGTGCATACTTTGTCATCATGCTGTTAAAATTCTCCAGCTCACCAGTACTGAAGAGCAAGAAATCAACTGTTACCGTTGGCAGGATATACATGTACAAGGATGTCTGCTTGAATAGTTTACTTGGGGCCGCACTGCATAAATATGAACTGCTCCCAGTCACATCGTTTCTAGGAATGAAAAATATCCAAATGAAAGCGTTAATAACAACTACAGCAATAGCAACAATCTTCGAGCTAAAAGCCAAAATAATAGTACTGCATACACATTCTCAAGGTGGAATCACGTTTACAGATTGTCTACAGGTCAGAATGATGCTGACAGTCCACTGAACTTATAATAATATTCTTTGTGAACTTATAGTTAATTGTGGACAAGTAAACTTATAATTCTTTTTGTACAAGTGAATTTATAATTCTCTGTGGACAAGGTTACATGAGCGCCCACACAGGAAATGACAAATTTTTCATAAATTTTACTAATCAGAAGTACACCTGTTATTATTCAGATATCAAATTTTATTGTAGGATGGACTTTTCTTTCTGGGACGGGTACAACACGTTCATTTAATCATTAATTAAACTGCCAAAACGGTAAATACAGTGTAAGTAAATTATTTGAAGGTCCAGGCATTTTGCAATTGAAGCAACACTACAAAAATAAACTCACAAGCTTTCTCCAGGAGAGTTGGACACGTTATCCAGCTCGATGTATCGACCCTCCGCCGCTTTCCAGGTCTGGGATGCACAGGAGTAGAACTGAGGACAGGACCATCAGCGGCACCATTGTCGTCTAAAACTTTAAAGGCAACAAAAGCAAATTCAGGACAAATGCATCAACCATAAAAATAATTGTAACAGAGAGTTAAATGAGCCATTTACACACAGATGGCTTACCTCTGAGAGGGCACTACGTTTTCCAGTGAAGGAAGATGAAGAAGAAATTCCGCAAAGACGCTGTTTGTACTTCCTTCGAAGCCAAGTGATGCCTTTTTAGCAGTCCACAGTTGAAAGACAGACGATCGAAGTCGAATTTGTCGGACAGAACCCGATAAACGCGGTCTTCCTCGACCAGGATTGTCCATCGTCTGGAAGTTTTGCTTGTAATGCTAATTTACCTCGCCGAATTACGGCCAAACTATCGCAAAATATCTTTCAAAACACGAATAGAAATATTCTTGGATAAATTATCCACTCTAAAAGAACACTCAGTACTCGGTTGGCAGCGTAACAAGGTGGATGAAGACAGATTTCAAATCTACACAGCAATCATCCGAATTTTCAACATCACAAAAATGGCCGCCGAGTGAACGCAGCGCGCAGTGCATAATGGGCAATACTGGGTCTTTAAAATTCGTGCGCGCGCTTAATAATTATTCAAAATGGCGCAGATTTTGAACATCGCCCGTCCAAGTAACCAAAAATCTCGAATCTTCACGCCTGGCATGCACAGGTATCCCATCGACCACAGGATCCCCAAAGATTACGAAGCGTTCTCCTAACGTCGAACGCAATAACTAATATTATTTTCTGGATTTCCCAAACAACTGTGAAAATCTAAGACATTTTTTACCAGAATAAATAAATGTCTTAAGATGAGTAAACTTTGAACACATTTGATATTTTGGTACAAGTCCAAACTAAGATTAGTTTCCTTTCCAAGGAAATTACAAGAAAAGGATATCTTAGTAAGACAGGATACATATGCTATATTAAAGATACTGTAAGACAAGCTTTATCATGCCAAAAACTACTGAAAAATGTATTGTTAGTTTGTAAGTGGAGGATACAATCGACTCCTGATAACTCGAACCTTCAGGGGAAATAGAAAAAGGTTGGAGTTATCAGGAGTTTAAGTTACTGGGAGTTGAGAACAAATGACCAGAAATAAGGAAAAAAGGTGATCCTGTGCACTTCTATTCATACAATGTACTGTGGCGGTGACTGGCAAGGGAGTTAACCGCAGAGATGGAGAAGGTATGCAAGTGCCATGCACACTGCACTTCAAGGGACACCAAAAATTTATTGACATTTTGAAGAAAGAGTTAAGCAGCAAAGCTTGATGAAATGGGGATGATATGTAAACAACCCTGAACTGGACTAACTGGAAGAATACTCATGGTTGGTTGCTTCAAATAAATTCAATGTTCTGATCTACAGTATTATAATTTTTTACTTGTCAAAATTGGTTCGAGTTAGCGGGAGGTTCGAGTTATCAAGGGTTCAAGTTACCAAGGGTAAAATTACAGTAAATGTATCACGAAATCCACGGGAAATTGATGTTGGTTTGAGTTAGTGTGAGGTTCAAGTTAGCGAGGGTTCGAGATATCAGGAGTTGACTGTATATAGGTAGTCAAAATTGCTAAAATCGTGTGAGTGGGAACTTTATGAGAAAGCAAATCTTCTAGAAAAAGCCAATTAACAACACACCATTTGCTTGAAAGATGTGATCCACTATTCTTATTACTGACAGTACATGAAGACATACAAAATATCTGTTACTGCTATCACCAAACACAATTTTAAAATAATTCATTTTGAAGCTGTACCTACCCAAGCTGGTAGGAGTGCTTAAGACATTGACTTCTTCACCAAATGCAAGCGATCGAGGACGTTTACCTTTCAATCTGTTGGGTTTTTCAGGATGACAGGCGTTTTGTGTTTCAACATTTGGCCGCGAAATTATAGAGCTAAGACTTCCAGAGAGATTCCTGTGAGCTTGTTTAAGGGATCGAAAAAAGCGTGCTGAAGCCCGGCGAATCAAGCCATAGTTGTGAATTTCTTTTTCAGCTTCTTCAATAACACATGCACCAAACATACCAGAAATTGAGATAACATCCTCTTCCATTTTTAGGCTATGCTGAAGTTAAGTTCTTGGTCGAGGATGGTAATTCAGTGAAAAATACAGCTTATGACAAAGATGCACCAGTGCTGTAGATATATAGCAGCAGTTGTGCACTGTACAAAGTTCTGCATTAAAACAATAGGAGGTCTCAAACAATTCTGTGAAATTTCACCTCAGTCAGCAGGTCTCAAACACAGAAAACACTGTTCTGTTAAGCACTTTGAAAAGGTAAACTTAAATTCCAGCCTCAAGTCATTTGCACTATGTACAATCCACCCTGGAAAATGTTGAAATTTAGACTTGCTTCTTGCAGCTTTTGTAACAAGCAATTCAGTGACATCAGCTGCCTTCGGCTGGAACAACAGTTGCAGACAGAAATTCCTGCAGAATTGAATGACTTAAGCCCATTTGAAAACAGCAAAAGGTAGCAGACTGTAGGTAGTTAAGATAATTTTGTTTTGAAAAACTTGAATGCCTCCTCTTGGCAAATAGGTACTGCTAATTAAATATTTAAAATGTACACAACCTGCTGGCCACAACACCAATTCAAACCACAAAACCAATACCACTACAGAAATTGTACAGCTTGAATTTTCATATGTTAATCCTCAACAAAATGAAATGTAGTTGCAAATTATAATTTGTTCTGAACATTTCCTACTTGGAAAAGACCCCAAAACGTTCTCTTGTCAGAGAAACGAGAATTGTTCAGTCTCCCACTTAATGTAAAACAAAAGTTGCAGGTGGGGAATTAAGTCATTACAAACATCTTGAGATGAAAACAATGCCAGGTTAAATCCTTCATAACAAAAATTAAAATAAAGCCAATTTTTTGAATAAAATTTTTACTAACACTTATAAAGGTAATTTTGCACGCAGTTTGAAAGTAAAATAAAATGATGCTCTAAGCAAAAATAGTGGTATTATGAATCAGAAAGAAAAACCTATCACCAAAAGAACACAATATTGATAATTTACAAGTATGTACATCTTGTGTATTGAGCTGGACAGTATAATTACTTTTGCCAATGTTTTCATTACTCGAGGTTTTAACTGAAAACACTGTCTTTCTGTCGGGTGAAACTAGTCAGTTGCTGTCTGTATCTCACATTTCTATTTTTTAGTCAATTTAAAATACAATGTCTTTCCACTGTAACGAGAATCACTTCGTGAATTTTACCGGGGCCACTTTTGCCTTTGCAACCCACGTTTACACTAGCATGCATAAGGGTCGTTTACATCAAGAAGTTTATCGCGGGACATGAAAATCTATTTTATCACAAATATTCTTTGGAGAAAAAAACGTCTAATTACTAATGTGAAAAGAGAAAATGATATTTGCCTGTGTACTCATTTCGATAATAGAATTACGCCTCGGCTTTCATAAAAATCTTCCCTGCTAGCAGAGGTCTCTTCTGCCAGCAGGGCCGGAAATAAAAATCACGCCGGCCAAGGGCGCCTATGCTTTGTCGCATAAAAATTGGCATAAAATCGACATTAAATCAAAAGGCTGATTCTTAACGATATCCAAAAAAGTAAATTTAATTTAGTCATAGTTTACAATTTTTGAAAACGCGGTCACCCTGTGCTGTTGAAGACGGTTTTTTGTCTTCAAATCATGGGCTTGAAAAGTCCAGGTAATCATGGCACGTTGCGGGCCAAATCTACAAACTTCCAGGGTCTCGTTTTCATTCCTAAAACGGACAAATTACTTCCTTGGCAATTAAAATAAAAAGGAAAAACATAAATTGATGTTTAGGTAGCCTCAGAATGGAAGATCAAGGTGAACGGAGCCCTCAAACTTTTCTTGTGAATAATTTTTCCTTCCCTCAACCGCGATGAAAACAAGGCGATCGGTGTGCTTTCAAGAGAGTTTTGAATACAGATAGCGGATTTAAAGCAGCTGCCTGGACTTTAGAAAACAAAAATGGCAATGTACATATTAGTTGGAAGTTGAATTCAGCTTTTAGCACGATAGGCAAAGCCACAGCCGATAAAATGACTGCAAAATTTGTGGGAAAAACTCACACTTTCGCTTTTGCGTGAATAATTAATTCGAACACGCGTTCTCGCAGCGAATCGCGTCTGTGAAATTTCGAACATTTTTTGTGCTTTTAGATAAGTTTTTTTTGCCTCATCTTGAATGAAAATTTATTGTTATTGAACTTCCTGTCGCGTTTCTTTTATTTGGTTGCCTTCATTTGAGAGTTTTAGTGCACGCTGGATTTGGATTTTTGTACATTTACGGCGACCCCCGTGATTTGTTTGTTTAGTATATTCGCTTCCCTCAAATATATTTTTATTGAGTCTTGTTCAGCTTCTACGGATTCGAACTACTGGTGATAGAGCTAAGTTGGTACTAAATTTACACAGTTGAAAAAGTACAATTTATTTCAAAATAATTGCCTTGTTTTTGTCGTCTTTTTGATGTACAACTTTTCTCTTTCTCTCGCTGCGCTGTAAAATTTCGTCGGGCGGCGAAAAAATTATCCGATTTCTTCTTTTTGAATTCGTTTTACGTGTGTTTTTCGCGGAGCACTTCGGTATAAGAATCGAAGGAATCCTTTTAAAGAGAAACTTTTTTAACATGCTACTCTTGTTCTTGAGACGTCTTATAAAACGCAGTGAATAAACTTACGTTTTACAAGAGATTGATGTAAAGATAGTTTTGAAATATGTTCGCTTTGATTCTCGATAAAAGGTTCACTCTCAAGTGCAGTGGTCGCTCATAAATACGTCTCTCAAAAAATCCACTCTTAAGTTTTCGCACATGAAGTAGTCTCTCGTAAAGGTTGTAGAAGTTTTCGTTCCCCCAAAAGTTATAATCTTTGTCTCGAATGCCTTCGATTGCCTCGAGTAAAGTTACTATGTGCACTTCGAGAAATTTGTCACAGCGGAAAGCGGGGCCCTGGAAACGAGACTTTGAAAAAACGAAAGGAACAAACAGCATTTTATGACCGGTTCCAGACTTCGGCTGGCCCCGGTAATAAGTACAAAAACATGAGAGCACATCACAAGCTGTAAGCAAGGAAGAACAGTGTATTGCATGTACAGTACAGCTGTAAGTTATTCAGCTGAAGGAATATCAAATTCTCCGTACTAGCAAAAAGTCGAAAATCTTTTAGGCCAACAAGGAGAATTTGCTTTGTCAGTAAAAGTGACAGTATACTCATCAGTAGAATAGCCAGATGAACAGCATAGGTTACTGAGGATAGAATAAATATAATACATGTATATTATAAACTAGCTACATACATTCAGCAAAACCTCTTCTGCTTCTTCCAAAGTCTATGCTTTGTGAAGAATTCACATTATATAATTAATGTCACACTAAAACACACAAAGAACTCAAAAGGGTTGTTTACATGGATGTAAGGAAACCCCAGCCTTCTGTACTGTAATTCAAAAGCTGCAATTGCAGAGAATCAGGAGGCAAGAAATGAAAAAATGAACATCATATGTACAGTTACTAAGAGATTACAAGTTTCAAAATAGCTTTCACAAAAATAGAGAGCCTTAAAAATATTATTTTATACTCTCAAACTACAATCACACCTCTGTGTTCATTTGGTGCTCTCATTTTTGTCAAATCAGATTTTTAATCTAATCAGATTTTTAATCTAATCAGATTTTGTCAAACCAGCTATGAGTACCAAATGAATGCAGAGGTGTGATGGTCACTTCACTCAGACTCAGTGTATGTATTTCCCAAATGTGAAAATACATGTATGTACAAAATGTGCAATAATATTATAATAATTTATTATATTTCTTTCTTCAGTGTTTCAGTCTTCTATGCACAAACTATGACACACTGGCTTATGAAAGCACACACCCTTTTTTAATAAGAACTTTTTTGCGTCATAAGAGTAAAATGTACTCCTGTGTATATGTTGAAGGTAAAAATTAAATAATTTCAGGTATTCATAATTAGGGCAAAGGGAATTGAGATTGAACCTAGGTTTGAAATTTTTTTTTTGAACCTGAACTTAAATTTTACATGTACCTGAAACATGTCCAGTATATATACCGCAGACTTCAGTCAACAACAGGCCTTCTCAGAAAAATACTCACCTGATCATGAAATTTCCTGTACCTCAGAACTCATTAATAATAACAACAACAACAACAATAATAATATTTAATAAGGAGAGTTAATTTATATATCACTAATTAAATATAGTCAATTTAGTTAGCACTTTACAACTTTAAAAAACTGGCAGCCCATCCTAAAACCTTTTTCAATGAATGCTTAAGACAGGAGAAGTTTGTGTTGTCTGATGAACTTACTTGTTTCTCCATCACAGAGTCGACCTGGTTCATCTGGAATACCTTTGAATACTGTCAAGAAATAGTAATAAATAAATACAATCATCAGTTTCACTTCCTTTCAAGCACCATGCCATATTGCACACACAAATATACTTAGCAAGACTCAGAAACAGCAATGGCCATTTTTCCATCTGGGGCGAACTTGGGCAAACATTTGTAGTGCATCTGTCTAGTTCCACTAGTATAAAGACGGGTACAAGACACATTATACATCTAGACAAACTATTTTATTTAGTGCATCTTTCAAGACGGACTAAAGTGGATGGTTCGTCTGGACACAAAATTCATATTGTGCCTGTCTTTATGCTAGTCGAACTAAACAGACACAGAACACTTATTGTAGTACTTACAGTGTATGACAAGCTCAGAATCTCTGTTTAACTCGTACAACCTTATAGCTTCATCAAGTTCTTCCTGGCATGATATGGTACAAGGGTCACCTGTAAGATTTAAAAATAGGCAAAGAGAATACATCAATATAATTAAGTGAAGATGCTGTGGTTCAATTTGATCCTTGGTTCAATTTTTATTTTCTCTGTTTTACGTTCATTATCATATGTATCATCATATCCAAAACCTTAGAAAAATCGATTTTGAACCAAGGTCAAAATAGTCTCCTTTGCAGCCGTTATTTGGATCGTCACGCAATGCTCCTCCCTACTAATGGCTGCTCACTTGAGCTATGCATTCCTTCCCCTCAAACTGACCAATAAGGAGCAGGCTTCCATTTTCTATAAACCTGGTCCTAGTTCTTGTCTTGTTGCATTTTTGTTGGCAAATATAAAGAGAAATATGATTGGCGCAGCTGCCAAGAATTACATGCATTTTATTGGTTCTCGGTAACAGAGGGAAAGGAATGCAGAGCTCAAGTGAGCAGCCGTTAGTGGGGAGGAGCGTTACGTGACGACCCCAATAACGGCTGCGAGGGAGACTAAGGACAAAATTGAATAACAAAAGATACACGATAAAATAATTCTTTATTTTACCACTTGTTCCATACACTCTCTTTATCCAGTTTCACAGTACAATCCTCACTCAGGAATGAAACTTTATTTACCCTTGGATCTGATTGAGGTTGTTTAGGCCTCTTAACGAAAATACAAGCTAATGTGCCAAGAAAGAAACAAATAATATGTACAGTCATATGAAATTAAATAAAAGAGTTATTCGAAAGATATGGGCTCAGTTGATCAAAGAATAGATAGCTTTATCTACAAAGTTGCGGCAAGTTCAATATATACTACATAAATATATACTAGTTGCAGTGCATTACCTTTGCTAGAAAGTGATTTATCTGCCAGATAAAGTTATCTGCTCTTTGAACAATTGAGGACAGGTGAGCTGGCATGCATACCGTAGTCTCGCTCATAGTAGTAGTAGTATACTCACTTAAAACAAATAAAACATGCACCTAATAATTGGTCAAACTGAATTTACTGTTCCAGCACATCCCTTATGTCATGCATGAGCTTCACAATGCACATCGCCAATTATTGCACGTAATTACGCACACAATCTTGCACCTTAAATCTTCATTCCTAAAGGCTGGTTTCCATATGATCGCAAATGATCGCAGATCGCAAAAAGTTTCTGCGATTGTCTGCGATCACATGGAAACACACTTCTGCGATCATCTGCAATCCCGAGATCATATGGAAACCAAAGTTCTGCGATCTGCGATCGACAATGAGCACGTACATTTGACATTTCCGCTGACCGAATTGTATGGCTACAGTCCGCTTTGCGATCGTTTGTGATTATATGGAAACAACTCTCTTTGCGATCGTCTGCAATCATATTGAAACCAGCCTTAACTGCACATGCTTAAAGAAACAATTGAGTCTGGAAAGATCCATTAGATTGATGATTCTGATTGTCTTTTTTTTTTCGGAAGTAAAACAGAAACCCAATATGGCACTGAATGCTAATCATGCACAGTTCAACTGGAAGTCCATTATTTTCATACTTTTGGATCAGATCTTTCCAGAGTCGCTCATTTCCCAACCGCTAGAAAAGGGGAATGAAGACTCTGTGTATGAGATTATTATGCACAGTGTTTGTGAGTGCATGCCCTATACACATGCCCAAGTTATGCATGAGCTTTATAATGCACATTGCCAACTTGGCACAATTTGAACACAGTCACAAATTCTCATGACAAGTTGAGTTTTATGCATGTGCACAAATTTTCAGTGAACTTTGCACTTCATATATGAGAAAAACTTTTATGGTATTTTCCCTTGAAATTTCAACGCAAAGCTGTCAGTAATATTTGCATAATCTGAGTCAAGCTGCCTGCTACTAATGGTGTCCTGCTCATGTAACTTCATAAACTAAAACAACTGTTTTATTTACTATTCCCAAACAAAGCTAACAAAGCTTTCCCAGCCAAACAGTCTTATCTCACTAAAATCCATAATTGGTATAACAACTAATGAACAGCAGTAAGGAGTCTTTTTTTAAATCTACTCAAAGGTAAGACGAGCCAATTTACGAACTGCAAGCTTGAGGCTTCCTTTGCCTTAGAAATATAATCAAGGCTTCCAGATCTGCCTTCACAGCAAAAATCAAGACAGCAAGAACTCCGAAATTACACAAAAATTTTGCAAACAGCCCAGTTCTTGAGAGACAATTGAATTCAACACCCCCATGAAAGGGCTCTTCAGTTCTAATTACCGGCTACAAAAGTGGATCATTTTCTTCAGGGAACAAATCTCATTCCAGTAAATTAAATTCAGCCATTTAAGAGAGCAAAAAAAGTCCCTGGGAAGGATTTTAGACATTTCTGAATGAGATGACTAGAAAGCCAAGCCTATTTGCCTCACTGACCACCAATTTTCTTTCTATTTATATCAAAAGAAACCTCATGCGCGCTGGAGATATTGTCGATTCCATGAGCACCATCAATCAATTGTCAATTTGCAAGGCTTTTATCACACCTTTGTTTTCTTTTCTCTAGTTACGACACAAGAACGGAAATAATGAAGCGGTCAACATTGTTTCTGGCTGAAGGGACCATTCCAGAAAATCTTGAACTATTGAAAGGCCATCAATGCGATCGGCCAGCGAAAATAGAGATGTTTATTTATAAAACACTAACAGATGAACGATTTGAGCTAATTATCGGGCTTCGCAGAGCTCAGCATGATTCAATATAAATGATTTGAGAATATTATGAGAGCCTGTGAAGTAACTTACAAACTAAAAGTGATGCGATCAGTAGCGTCTCAATCATCTAAGTTTAAAATTAAGCTTATAGATGACGAACGAATGACCGTTGTTCTCTCAATTCTAACCTTCTTCGTCCAACCACTTCATAGTGAAATCTTCTTCCTCGTTAAATTTGAAGATATCTCGCATGTCATCGCAGAATTTTTCAAGAGTGATCCGTGTTTCCATCGACAATACCATAATAGTGCTGCGAGGATGAAAACAAATGGACAAAATAATGAAATTGTGAAAATGTTAGAGTCGTAAACTAATCAGTTATGAGAAAAACGCCGCAAAAGAGCGGCACCTTACCCATTGTAAGCCGCCTTAACAGCCACAGAATCCACGGAGTTCATGGCTGGCATAGATTACCACCGAATAAATAGTCAAATACTGAAAATAAACTAGTTAACGTCGACTCTTTTGCGGTGAAACAACGCTAGAATTTAGTTTTACATTTGTCACTACATTGATTTCCTGCGAACGCATCTCCTTGGAATTTACGATCGATCACGTGATATTCCAAGCCGCGAAGTAATTACAGGTGACACATCACGGTCTCTAACACAACATCCAAAGTAAGTTTGGCGCGCTTTACGGACAAATCGTCATACGATTGTTGCAAAATTCGACGTCGACGCTACGCGATGATACTTCGATAATTTTCTGACTGAAAGGGTAACTACCGTAAAAGCTCTATTAAGCCCCCCCGTCTCTATGAACTCCCCTCTCTCTAATAAGGCCCCCGTTTGGAAGTCGCTTTTTGAAATAAGTATCAAATGTTCAAGCAAGCAACCGTGGACAATAATCACACTGCTTATGACATGCAATTAATCCCCATTGAGAAAATATTTTCTAACAGAGACTCAATCCGTAAGGCCAGGGAAGCTTTTTTTAATTTCAAAAGGCAGAACAATTGATCCTGAAGGTCTTACCATCCGCGAAGAAACATATTAGTTAATTTTTTCTTATAAGTCTATCTTTTTTAGACCTTTTTTCTAGTATTTTATTTTACACTGTCAATCATTTTAGTTTTACGTGTTTCCGGTATGCAACTACATAAACACCCCTTCCAATGTAAATTCTCATTGTACCTGAAGAAGGCTGGTTTGGCCAGCCGAAATATAGTACACAAAACTTAAAACCGCTACGTTGTATCGGCCCTTGCTTTTATACTCTCTTTTGAAATAAGCCCCCCTCTCTCTAATAAGCCCCCCTCCCTTTTGGGACATGAGATTTTGTAATTAGTCCCTCCTATGCCGCATCTTACGAAATCCACTTTATGAGGCCCAGTTGGCTTGTTTTTAAGCAAATATACACTCAAACACATAATACTGCTTGCTTCTCTTTATTAAATAATAAAATTTCATTGCAGTTGTTTGAGTTTGTACAAAACTGTTTTTAAACGAAAACGGCGTGTTTCAGATTTGAAATAAGCACCCCCCCTCTCTATTAAGCCACCCCTCTTTAATAAACCCCCGTTAATAATGCCTGAAATTAAAAACTTCGAAGGTAAATAAGGCCATTTATTTATTTGTTTGTTTGTTTGTTTGTCTGTCTGTTTGTTTATTTTCAAGTGCCACGCAGGAAAACGGAAGTTTAGTATATGTCTGGCTCTATTTTCATTTTCTTGTGGTTCTTCCTGGAGGTGCTTCCACGATCTCTGAATTATTGGTGAGGGTGTGCCCTCCACAGTTAAACGGCTGTTGCTATTTTATTCACAACCTCAAAATCTTATAAACCAATTTTTAACCAACTATAAATAAAGAGTGAAAACCTGTTTCCCCGGTCTCTCTATCAGTTGTCTCAATGTCAGCAGGTTTCACTCTGTTTTCTCGTTCAGACTTGTACGAATTTTGTTCTTACCTTTCAAAAATAGCCTTCAAGTTGATTGGTGGATACAAGTTTAAATCGTGATAGTCGTCTGATTCTGGAAAGAATACCTCCTCGTGGTCCTCTTCTGGGGTGTCTTGCTCGTCTTTTTCACGGTAGCCAGTCAGTATACATGGATCAGCGCCTGTAAGTGTAATAACAATCGACAGAATAACGAAGCTTTTTTCAAGCGAAAACTATATTTCATTACCAATTACTCATGATCAGTCACATATTTAATCATTAATCCGCAGTTCAAATATATGATTTTCATATATTCATTCCCATATATTCACCACTCACGGGTATATTACGAACCAACAAAACGACCCGTTCTCCCAGATGGCTTGTTAGCTCAGTCGGTAGAGCGCTGCACCTGTATCGCAGAGGTCGTGGGTTCGAATACCGTATAAGCCTGAATTTTTTCAGGCTTTATTTTCACTACAGCTTAAGTAGTGTTCATAACTGCGAAGACCAGTCACATGTTTAATTATACCCAGTGCACAACAAAAATTGACCATATAATGTTTCTTTACGGCAAAATGAAATCACCGAGAATTGCCCATATTTCTCAGCCGAGTTTCTAATAAAGCTATTCTTCCACTCGTGCTTGTTGATAATTGGAAGATTATAGCCAACTTGGTGTTACTGGCCTTGTCGTTAATCTATCGCGCAACACCCAACGTGAGGCAGAAAAAAAGAGGGAGTCTGACAAAGAGAGGCAGATACAAAGAGAGAGAGTATGATTCTGATGTTAGTGTGGTTGTGGTGATGATGATGATGATGATGGTGGTGGTGGTGGTGATGATGATGATGACTTCGACTTTGTTTTGGCGGAACCCCACCTTGGCGTTACCTTCAAACTTTTCTGCTGTGATGTCATCTTCATCAGCATCGATGGACGGTGTAGAGACTGGGTACACATTCTTCCCCGCTGACGTCATGCCAACCGGTAAACAGCTCAAACCGAGTTCAGCCATCGCAAAATACTTGAATTAAAAAATAATAATAACAATAATTGAGTTGAGACTGCCTCTTCTCTGTATTAAAGAATTAGGAAAAAAAACAAGAAACTGTTGAGAAAATACACTTGTACATCAAAGTGTGAAACGGGCGCCAAGACATACAACTTCTGGTGATTGACCAGTTTATTGCTTTTAAGTCATATTTTTTCTTTTGCGTAAAATTTTGAGACAACCGTCAGATTTGATTTTCATTATGACTAATTTTCCTTAATATTGAAAGGCACATCGAAGTTTAGAAGGTGACATTAAAAAAAATCACGACGATAATATTTCTAGTTTATTGTTTCATTTTTGATTGAAAGAAAATCATCTTAGTTTACGGCTCAATGCGCAGTAAATATCAAAAAGCTGAACTTTAAATATGTCTTTCTAAAGAAGGTTTTATGCATGCTTCAGTCATTCAGTACAAATCAATCGGAAAGTAATGTCCGAGAAAATCCCGCGCAGTCAATAAATCGGTGTTCCGGAACTGGGGAGTCCTACAACCGAATTTATCCGGAATTATTCAACACACCAGTAAATACAAGAAAAATATTTATTGATAACAACAGGTGATAGAATATTGCATTCTCATGGGTTCTAAGACCCCATATGGCTTTCCTGTTTCTAAAAAATTATTTGTTTTGGAGTTTAAAGTATAAAACCTCATTTTGTGCTACATACCTTAAACAGTTTTGGGTCAAGTTAACATCAGTGAGCAAGTCTGGCCTCGAGGTTTTCCAGTCCGCAAAATTGTGTTATTCGAGGTGCGTGTTAAATTTTAAATGAATTATACTAGAAGCATAGTAAACCAAAATAATTATGACATCACCGTGTCACTATGATTTGACTTTCAAATTAAAACGCTTTTATTCGGTCATTTTGACATTTCTTTTCAAAGTATTAATTAATTATTTATGCCGATATGAACGTGGTTGACAAATGTTTAGTTGGCTGACAAATATCTCAAAAAAAATTTCAATATACGATGAAATATAATAATTAAAGAATTTGTTTACAAAACATGCCGCGACTTATAAACATTTTACTCCCAAACTGTATATTTTAACATGCAAAAAGGCAGCCAGTCACATACGAAATCTTGAATCTTCCAATTTGAACCTTGGTTAACCTTCGGAATTATTCAAAACTGCAGAACTTCTATTCGCAATAAAATTGATTTCTGTATCACAGGAGTATTAAGATATACTATATTCAAGGGGTGCAGCTAATTTCTGTGAAGAAAACAACTTTTTTGAACTTTTTTCAAGATGTTAACAATTTAATTTTTTTAACGCAAAGTAGCCTGCATACAGGCTCCTCATTTGGGCAACACAGAGGATTTTTGCCTTGACTAGCAATTGATGGCGCACGGTTATGCACGGTCAAGCTTCGGGATTGGGGCTCGCCCATATGAAGGACAGCATAGCTAATGTGATTTTTGAGGCGCAGTTGTCAAAACTTTTCGAGCTGAGCATCAAACGTTGACGTAAATCAAATATCAGTCTGTTGGGCAAGAAGGGGCATTCATTGAATTTATCTTTCTGGAAATATTTTACCACTTCCGTGATCAGTCCTCAGAAGGACGAGTTTCTCCGTTTCTTGTTGGTATAGGCCATATTTGGTAGTTGGCATTGATTGGCTGATTGAGTGGTGTGGTAGGAGAGGCGGCCATCTTGTGTTGGAATCGGCGTTTCCGGCTGGAGTTCAGCAAATAATTTGCCGCTTCATGAGTTGCTTTTGTGTTTAACATTTGCAAGTATTTTTAGGTTGTTGGTTGAACATTATATTTAACATGGTAAGTGACGTTTTGGATGCACTTGTTGCCTGGAGAAAAGAGCAGTTTTATCTGTACAAACTTTGAGTTCAAAATGAAATCAACTGCTCTCGTTTGTCCTAGCCTCGGATATTTTCAATTTCTAAACGATTCAATAACTAAATCACGAACTTCTACTGTGTTATTACGTTTTGCTGGGACGAAGCTTCACTTGATGCATAATCGTCAGCCCTGACGTGAAGCTGTGCACTTTTACAATGGTGGCATGTTAGAGACGCATTGCTATAACTATTTGTTTGTTTCTCGTCACCACAGACGGAAAGACAACTAGACTGCGCTTTAGATTTGATGCGACGACTGCCTCCCCAACAAATTGAAAAGAATCTTAGTGATCTAATCGATTTGGTAAGTACTGCTTTGAAGCTTATTTTGTAGTAAGCTTGAGTTTATGGTTTGATCGCGATCGAGGGAGATAAGCTTTGCCGATCTGTATGTGCTATTTAACTGTTGCGTGCTGCATGCAATTAAGGAATTTTGCCCTTGGCTAATTGATAAGTTGTTCAGTGATTCGTTTGCTGTGATTTTCAATTCGAAGCTAACTACTTGTAAGTTTGGTGTTGTCAAGTTAGCTGTCACAGGCTAGAGCTTCCGTCACCAACTGAGGTTGTTCTAAGAAATATTAACCAATACATAGATTGAATCCAAGTGGTTCTAGTTTGAATTAAGCTAATTTAGACCGCACCTAGAATGGGTTTCAACTCCTTAAATGGCTTTAGCCAACATGAAGCTTGAAAGCCAGCAAACTATACCGTCAGTGGTCTGCAAACTAGTGGGAAGAATACCTTTAGTGTTCACACTGGGGGCACATTGTTCCCAGTTTTTTTAACCTGTACAGGTCTTACTTGTATATTTTAGCTATTACACAAAGAGCTTGTTCCATTATCCACTGAAGCTTGGAAGCCAGCAAACTTAACTGTGACCCACAAACTAGTGGGAACAATACCTAGAATAATTCTTCCCTTTATTTTTCATGCCATCGCCAAGATACAGTATGTTGCATGAACAATTCACTTGAGGCCATAAATATATCTATTAAGTTAAGCCATCAAAGACTTTCCCCCCTTGATTTCAAATCTTTTTAAACAAATGGAGCAAAAATCTAAGTCTCCACCTTAAAACTTCTGCCTATCTAGCGTGATTGAAAGTTTCACCCAACTTACACTTGAGTTCAACCATAAACATGAGATAAAATCATGCAAACAAATAACAAAAGGTACACAAGGTTAGGGGCACACTTGGTTTTCAATAAAAATTGGTCAATACTTACACTAAGAACAGTTCCTCCTAACGCAAAGCTATTTTTGGACAGTTAACCTCCATGCAAGAATGTTCTTTACTTTGGAATCCATAAAAAATGAGGGTACCCACCCTGAGTTTTCTTAGTTTATGCATTCCAGTACAGTCGACTCCCTTATTGTGGACAACCTCAGGACTGTGAGTTTGTTTTCCTTAATATTGAGAGTCTGTAATAGCAGGAATATTTTTTTGGTCAAGTGTCTGCAAGTTATTTTTTATGGGGATTTAGCTGCTGTTCCCAGTACTGCTGAGAGAAAAGTGGCCAATGCAAACGTAAAACATGCACATGTTTTTTGCATTAACACGGTTCAAAAAGCGTGTTAGAAAACGCATTTCTTCTGCATGTTTTATCTATTGTCATTTACTGCAGCAAATTTTCTTTGTGCAACATTGTTTTGAAAGACAATGATTCGTCGTTTCGCAAATGCCGCTGACAAATCATGCAGATTGAAATTTGCATAATGTTCTAAACATTGCAACAAAGCGAATCATATTACAAAAACTTCCACAAGTAGTCAGATCACTGGCGTTCTGATAACTTTATAGCTTCCCGAACTATATTAGGAATGTCAGTGGAACGGCAAATTCAGTTCGATGTCTGAATCAATAGGCATAATTTTGTTAATTTGGGTCGGTCCAAATTCAAATGAAGTTCATCTGAATCGGAGATATCACTATTTATGTTTGCCGTGACACCGAAAATTCACACTCGCTGGTGCGAGTTATAAAAGAAATCACTCTTTTTAAACAGCGAATCATAAACAGGTTTGTATCAAAATGTCAGCCTTGAAGGAAGAGTATTTTGCCGTTTTAATTGTCTCTGTATGCCTTGTAGAACCGTACATATCACTATTTTATGTTTACCGTGACACCGAAAATTCATGCTGACTCGTGCGAGCTAAAAATAACAACACAATAGAATTTACTTGCAAGGAAATTACTCTTTTGAAACGGTGCATCATAAACAGCTTTATATCGAATTCCAAGCTTGAAGAAAGTGACGTTGGCATCCTCATTAAAGATTACTACTACTACTTTTAATAGTTTCTGTACGCCTTGTAGAAGCGGAGATATCACTATTTTATGTTTGCCGCGATGCCAAAAATCTGGTGAGAGCTAAAAATAACAACTCATTAGACTTTGCTTACGAAGAAATTACTCGTTTTAAACGGCGCATCATAGACAGCTTTATATCGAATTTCAACCTTAAAGTTCTAAAGAGCATTTTGCCATTTCAATCGCCTCTGTACGCCTTGTAGAAGCGGAGATATCGCTATTTTATGTTTGCCGCAACGCTGAAAATTCACACTCGCTGGTATTAGCTAAAAATAACAACACCGTAGACTTTTTCAGTTTTGTGGTACGGAAGTTGAAGGCCATTTAAATTAAACAATGAGATATCATATATATATATGTAAATACCTTCGAAGCCATGAAAACCGTAGAACTATACTCATGGAACCATGCAAACACAGTTTGCCACTCAGCTTTCGACACACATCTCTATTGAAAGAAAAACTTTTTGCCCCGAGTCGGAATCGAACCGACGTTCCCCAGTTACTAGTCGGGCGTGATAACCACTACACTACCGGAGCAACCACGTTGGCAACGTGGCCACTTTAGAAAGTGAGTAGTATCGCACGTCGGCCATTCCTCGGAACATTTTTCTTTCAAGACTTTTGTGTGTTTCCTGGCTTCTAAATTCCCTGGACGGGAATTAGAAATATATATATATGTAAATACCTTCGAAGCCATGAAAGCCGTAGAACAATATACTCATGGAACCATGCAAACACAGTTTGCCACTCAGCTTTCGACACAGATACTACTCACTTTCTAAAGTGGCCACGTTGCCAACGTGGTTGCTCCGGTAGTGTAGTGGTTATCACGCCCGACTAGTAACTGGGGAATGTCGGTTCGATTCCGACTTGGGGCAAAAAGTTTTTCTTTCAATAGAGATGTGTGTCGAAAGCTGAGTGGCAAACTGTTTGCATGGTTCCATGAGTATAATGAGATATCAACTAAAGGAAAACAACAAGCTATCTCATACATACTAATGAGCTTTGCTGAATGCACGTTTTCTATGCGCAATGCGTTAGTGCAAATGTGTTAATGCATTTCTTACCAATGCATTTAATGCATTGATTTTTGGCCGCTTATCTCTGAGCGGTACTGTATGATTGGGGTGTCAGTAATAGCCAGGTGCCTGCAATGCAAAAGTGGCCTATACTTCCTGCAAAGATTGAAGCTTTTCTTGCTTGGTTGCAAACTGTACAATGCATCATTGTGTAAGGAGGTAATGACATTAAAAGCTGGAGTAGCTTTACCAACCCATGGAAAACAGAAAGTATTATGATCAAAAAAGGAGAGAGCATCCTTAACTTAGTAAGAATGAAGACTGTGTATGAGTTCAAAACAAACAGTTTTGATTTCAGGTTCCAGGACTCTGTGAGGACTTACTGTCATCTGTCGATCAACCGCTGAAGATTGCTAGGGATAAGCAAACAGGAAAAGATTACCTGCTGTGTGATTACAACAGGGATGGAGACTCCTATAGGTACATATACATAATGCTTAGCTTTAGATTATGTTATCCAATCTAGCAGTATTTGAAATTTTTAAAAACATTTTTACCTTAACGTCTACAATGATATTAAGAGGCTCATGTTTCAATGACCTTCACACTGATGGGGTTGGAAATCAATGCTTATCTGCTCACCCACATGAGTGTAAAATCCCTTGAGCAAGTGCAAATTGTATATCACTCCCCAAATGGCCAAGTGTGATTTTCATTTAAACAAATAAATGTTTTGCCAAGCATAGCTTTTCTAGTTTCTTCACTAAAGTTCTACAGTTGTACTGATATTCTTGTTTTATTTTTACATTCTGAAATATCCAAAAAAAAAAAAAAACAGGGAATGCATTGCGGCAATTGAGAGATACACATGCACATACAGTACTGTGTGGTCAGTGGAACACATCATGCCAGATAATTATCTATGTGTAAAGTGTACCTTGTTTCAGACCAGATTGACTAAAAGTCCTTACTCATTGAACCCACGCACATCTTTCAATATTTACTTCAAACTGATGTGGAAAATATACTTCTCTGCCCAAAATATCTTGTGCAGTTTTTAGAAATGGTCCTCAGCTCTGTTGATAAGTGGTTTAATACATTATACTCAACATTGTGTGTCCTTGGTTGGAAAATAACTGGAATTAATTTTTTTTTCTTTCACTCGAGATCACCATGGACCAACACATATGAACCCCCATTGGATGACGGTGCAGTGCCGTCAGACAGGTTAAGAAAACTAGAAGTTGATGCGAATACTGCTTTTGATCAGTACCGAGAAATGTAAGTGAAATCCGTTGACAGCGACCTGTTAATATAGTCATTTACTCTTTTAGGCTGTGCTCTAAGAAAAAGTATTGGGAGTCCAAACCTCTGAACCTTTGAAATCCAGGGTGCCCAGCAATTACATTTTCTACCAAAACAAAGATTTCCTTGTTGCCCAAAGGCAAAAGTCACCAGGGGCCACCAGGCACTGCTAGAGCACAGCCCTGTTAATTGTTTTTCATTGTGAAATGTAATTTTTGTAGTTTAGCATGATTGTGTTTTGCTCAAACAAATAAAGACATTGACGTGTTTATTGTCATTTGTAGGTATTTTGAAGGTGGAGTGTCGTCTGTTTATCTCTGGGACTTAGATCATGGCTTTGCTGGTGTTATCCTCATCAAGAAAGGTAGGCTTTTATCAGCCTTTAAGCCATGGGTAGAAGGAAAAAACAATCAAGCACTTCTCTTCATTGACTGATATAATTACTACAGTGTACATTTGAGACTACAGTACCATTTCAGATGTTTACATTGTTGTTGAGACCAAGTGATGATATAATCCACAAAATAAGGGCTATGCCGAAATCAATAGGCTAGTTTCAAATTTTGGTAGAACAACAGAACCAAGTCGAGGTTCAGGGGAATAATTTGCCTTTTCTTTTGTTAAAAACAAAGGAAAATGCAAATTATTCCCCTGAACCTCAACTTGGTTCTTTTGATCTACCACAATTTGAAACTGGGCTATTGGACCAAATTTCACTTAACTTTCTAACATTTAAACTAATAATTTTTTTTTGTGCTACATATTGAAGAACTCAAGATGTATATGTTGTAGGTAAAAATGAAATTCCTTTGTCTCCTAACCCTAATATGAATAATTAGGGTTAGAAAACAAAGGAATTTCATTTTGACCTAAAACATATCCAGTGTATACTTATTGTAATCTAATAATAATAATAATAATAATAATAATAATAATAATAATAATAATAATAATAAATACGTCTATCCATATTCCTTCATCCAGTGGGTAAATATGTACAGTATTTAAGTTGTGTTTAATGGCCACTTAGAGATGGATGTGAGAAAAGAGGGTTAAACAGACTTAAATATTCCATTTTTCTTGCACCTTTATCGCAGCTGGAGATGGTTCAAAAAAGATCAGAGGTTGCTGGGATTCCATCCATGTTGTGGAGGTTCAGGTGTGTATGCAAGTTTACAAGTTGGCAGATTGTGTTATATGGACCTTTATCATGGCAGTTTAACCTCTTGATACAGGTCAGGTACAGAAACCCATTCACAGTGGTACGTACAACTGTAGAAGACCTGAAAACTAGAGAAATGGCCAAGTTTAAAGCCATTAACTTTTAATATGGTGGAAATGCAGTTCCTTCAAGTTTGAGAATGTTGCAGGCATTTGTATGGAGACACACAAGTTTTGGGCATTTTGCTTCAATGGTAAAATGCCCCAATGACTGGTCGGAACTACTGTAGGTTTGCACCATTCAGTAACATGAATTTCAAACTTGGTCATTTTATACTACAATTTTATGGTGCTGTCTTCAGCCTTGTGTCATACGTGTGTTACATGCAATCTTTTCTCTTCACTGTTGTATCTTGTTTGCATGATTTACTGTTTGTGTTTAACATGTTGCACATTTCCTTTTATACTTTTCAGGAGAAAAGTGGAGGGAGAATGGCCCACTACAAACTGACATCAACTGTAATGCTCTGGCTCCAGGTATAAATCAACCAGTTTTGTTGATGTACATATTACTGACTCGGGTTCCAATCATTTTGGGTGATGTGGTACCATACATGTAAATTTTAATTTGTCATCTTTAAAGGGCAGTGTCACACTATTTGGCAAATTTATAAAAAGCTAGAAGGTGTCTTCGCATTAAGTGAATTCCAAAAATAATGGTCTAGTTTTGTTATGAAAGACTATTTGAAGGCACTGAAACTGTCCCCTGTCGCCTGTTGCTATGGATGGCAAGGATGGAAATGGATTGAAACTTGAAAAAATTGGCCAATTTTTTCAAGTTTTGATGCTATGTCTTCAAAAAATCCTCAAGAAATTAATTTTATCATGGTTAGTCCTCTCTCATAAAATTCATTTGATATCTTCGTCATAGCTTTACAGAAGCATTTTGTTTATGAGTAAAGCCTCAATGTAATGATTTTAGCACAGAATTGACCTAAAACAACAAAATCCTCGTGACACTGCCCCTTTAAAAAAGCCAAGTTCCTAACTGCCACTTGGTAAAGGCTGGAGTAAACTGTGTGTGCATTCACCTTCTCTTTCACCACTACACCAGTTCTATAATTTACCATTAACATTTACATTTTTTTATTTATAGACCAACAAGACAGGGTCAGGAATGATGAATTTAGGAGGGAGTCTAACAAGACAGGTGATAGAATCATAGCCTCTCCACTCTTATACCTGGAGTCTTTGTCCCCTTTGACCGGCAGTTGCAAAATGAGTGACTCTGGAAAGTTCTGATCCTGAGGTCCAAAACTATCAGACTTCTGCTTGAATTACTTAGAGTTTATTGCTTAAGCATGCTTAGTGTACATCGCCGTGTTATATTTCTGTTTTATTTACTTCTGCTCTTTTGTACTGTTTGAAAAAAGAACATTCAAAATTCTAAGCCTAGCAGATTATTCAAGAGTCACCAGTTTCTTCAAGCTTGTGCAGTAATGGACAAAGGATCAAGGTACAAGATTGTAGCCTCTGCAGCCATTTGTACAAGATACCTGCACCCTCTCGTCTCTCAAAATATCCCCTCCCCCTTCGCAGAAAAAAATGGAGGTCTAAAAACTTTTTAGTAGATCTCATGTATGCAGCAAATGATCATGTGACCAGTAGATTTCTGACTCATCCTGTGTTCATTCCTGTAACACACACATAGTGGCATGATTACTGTCAAGTATTGTTCATAACTACAGTACGATGATCATTCAAATATTCATTTTTTGGACTCTTAACAAATAAATGAAGCATTATCTCATATTCTTCTCTTTCTCCTATGCAAAGATAGGTAAACACATCTGTAAATTACTAAACACCTGATTGCTTGTTGTTAAAGCCACCGTGAAGCAGAAATGGTGGCTTGAAGCAGAAATGGTCAATGTCAAGCATATGAAGAACTGTGTACTTTGTATAAATTTCAGACTGAAACAGACAATCCTGTGAGTGATGCTAATCCACATATTGCCAACATTGGAAAGATGGTTGAGGTACTGGATGGGTTTTATTTGTTCAAGGTCTTTCACACAGGAACCTTATTAAGGACCTGCCTCACTATGAGTCTTTGGCCACAGCCAGTGTTCAGGGTTTAATCCCATCTGGCAATCTCTTTTTTTTATATTTTGTTCTGTTTTGGTTTGTTCCATGTGTGTGACATATTGGTGAATATTGTACCTTTCATATGTTTTGTATTTTAGCCTAATTAGAAAGCTATTGTCTAATATCCTTTGTTCGTTGACTGTTGCTTCTGTCCTGTAGGAAATGGAAAATAAGATGAGAAATACTTTGAATGATATATACTTTGGAAAAACGAAGGATATCGTCAACGCCTTGAGGTGGGTATCTTGTGAGAGAATGTGGAGGGAACTTTGATCCCAGGGGAAAGGGGTTCTAAAAGAACAATTTAATACAGGGAGGCTCCACCCCAAGGTCCAACCCCTTACCCTTTTAGATACCATTTTTGACAGAAAAGGTACCCCTTTCATATACCTTCCATCGGAACAGTACAGTCATAACATATGTGTTTGAAATATTTTAATGAAATGCCCTTTTAAATACCTAAATGACAGATTTCCCTACCCTTTCATATACCTGAAGTGTGAAAAAGGTACCCTTTTCAGTCTCCCTGCATAGGCCATTATATGGAGTGACCCCCCCCCCCCCCCCCAAAACCAGGACTTTGATATGGGGTGAAATTGAACTCCTTCTCTTTGCCTCACTAATGAGCCAAAGACAGAAGTAATCCCATGCCCCTTGTTTCAGAAAATATCCCATCAATCCCACACAAGGTTTTTCAGCTTGAAACCCTGACTCTTCTGGGAGTTCAATAAGCTTCATGGTTTTTTTATAGTGCACTTAACAAAATTACTCAATTCTGACAGGTCAAGAGCAGTGCAATTATTATGATATTAATCCCTTGTATTGTATGAATGCCAGGCTCTTTCAGCGGTCAAGATGAATCAATTCTCCTGCTGTCATTGGCTACCCGCAAGGTCAAGATGGAGCCATCTTGACCATCCGGGATAGCCCGTTCGTCCTGCATTTTACTGTCTTTTAATAGCGTTCTAAATCCTTTATTTACCAAGCTTGTTCGGTCAATATAGCGGGACATTGTCCTCGCTCTTTTTTTTTGCCTGTTTATGGACCAAGACAACTATCCCAACATCTTGACCTCACGCTTGGCCAATAACCCATAATTATTTATTGCACTCCATAGGGGAACATATGAAGTTTTCACAGTAGTGGCACATGACCACAGCCAAACATGACAAATCTGAAGATTGTGATTAATGAAATTGGACAAAGATGTACAAACTGAAGTTGTGATTCTGTGGAATGACTTTTTGCCATAATTTAGTTCAATATACAATAAATAAAAAATCGCACTTGCCATTTCCAAACTTTCAAAATCACTTCAGTCTACTTATTAGTCAGATGTGTTGGACAACTGGAGAACTACTTATATGGTCTGCAGAGGGAATCATTTAATGGTCTGCATGAAAAGGATTGAAATTCCCCAATTACATCAGCCAAAAGAGAGGATCAAAATGCGCCAATCACCACAAGCCATTTTGCTACTTATATTGATCCACAGTCAGTCAATACCATTGCCTGTTGAAGACCAGTGGTATGGCAGTGGCAACATCACGATCCACATCAATAACTAAATTGTGAGACAAGCGATTACCGTAGCTCAGCTATCATTTCAAACCACAGTGACAAACAATTTTCATGATCACTATTCACTGGTTTTGTTGTAAACATTTGTATTTTACAGGAGTGTGACCAGCCTTGCAGAGAAAGGAAAACAGGCACTTCTGCAACAGGACCTCATGAACGTTCTGAAGAGTCGCCAGTCGAAGTAGTTTTTATTGAGTTTGCTACTCCTCTAATCAACTATTGTAACAATATACAATTTGTGATGTTAAATAGGGTACAAAAGGTTTATAAAATTTCCCAGCTTTTGTATAATTTTGTGGTATTTTCCAGAGATTACAAGTAAACTAATAACGAGAGGGTGCCATAACGAAAACTAACAGAAGCCCAGCATTGTTAAACACGTAAACCCCAAGATACATATTCTTCCTACTGGTGTCACTTGGGGCATCAAGGAGTTTTGTTGGTGATCCCCTTTTTCTTTCTCCTGTGTGTTCAATTAAAACAAATTGCTGTAGGGAAACGTAGCAGCTGGTTGTCAGATTAAACTGAACTAGTTCTTGCTTAGGAACTTCCATTCCATCAGTCATGAGTTGGTCTGTAGATTTATTTTGCTTTTAATGCATTATCTTACTGCTGAAGTTGTCAGTTGGTGATACTTTCAGACAACTTTACATCATGCACTGTATGTCATGAACTGACGGCTCTTCTTTCTCTTCTCAAAATCAGTTGTTAGCTTATAATATTAAGTGTCAATCCAACCAAGCAAAATATGACTATTTTTGCCATTAAAAGTTTCGTTTATATTATAATTTAACTATGGAAGTTATTTTGTGGCTTGAGTCTTCAGAGAGGGAGCTTTTGGCTTTCTCCACTACAGACCAGTTCATTTAGATAGTACGTTCTCACTTGTGACTACTTCAAATGAGCTTGTTTGTATTTTGAATGATTGACATGTGGTTGTGAATGGACAGACAAAGAAATCAGTACAATACTCATGATCGGTAATAAAACAATATTCCCAGACATCTCAGGTCACAGAAACTTTCTGTTTGGAGTAGGTACATGATGTATAGTGCAGTGCAAAGACTTGTAAATTATTTTGCTTTTTCATTGTTAAAGCCACAAGTTATCTTTCCTGTACTTTAATTCAAACTCTGCAAAAGCTGCAACCTTGTTAAATTCCACGTCATTAAAAGTCTTTAAAATGTCATTTGCTTCAACTGTAAATTGTGCCATTGAATTTTTTCAACATGACTCTGGTTGGCTGGATTTTTCATTTTAAACAGTATTCTTATAAAGAAGGGCAAGTTTATAATACTCAACCTCCAATATTCATTATTATTTTGTGTGTTCATTGAGATGTGAAGCACATGAGAATTTGGAGAGCACGAAAGATTCAGAAGAGTTAGCCTCAGCAACTCTAGATTCTTGAGTGCTCTCCAAACTTCCCAAGTGCTTCATGTCTCGAACACACAGCTGACGCATGAACCAATTGTCGTTTTATAACATTTTCAACACTATAGTTTAACACAGAGGTCATCACTGTGCACAGGGGAATATGAAGCATGCTTGTGCAATTGAATTTAATTACCAGTAAACATTTACAAGCTATGTTATAAAATGAAGTGATCACCGTTCTCCAAGTACAACAGTTATAAGAAGTTCTTATCAAAGTTTAGAGATTTGTTCTTGTAAGGCTAAGTTTGATTCTGGTCACTAAAATGAAACACCTGCCAACGTTAAAATTGTTTCATAGCATTTAAATAATGGACATTCTTTTCCGAGTTATTACAGACTGTAATTTGCTTAATCTTTACAATCATCACTATCAATATAATTTCCATATAATAGCAGGGAACCTTGACTTTTATCAGACGTTTCCAACAGAATGAAACTTTGCCTATTTTGTTTCAAGATTTTTTAAGCCCTTTGAGGAAATACAAAGTCAACATGACTTTGTCTGAATGTGAGTATGAATTAAAGAACACTGGGCATTGAAGAGAATACATTGTTTACACACCTTTTTGTTAATTTGTTTCAACAAGAAGTAGTGAATACAGTCTTGCACTGCTGGAGGTCCTTACTCTGCATTATTAATTTACCAAGTTCACTGTCTCTACTTTAGCCTTCAGATGGGTCATAGTTTTGGAAACACTTCTGTGTTTGTGGCCTTAAGGCTTGAATACAATGAATTAGTTTGTGGCTTTTGCCTAAAACTCATTCTTTGAAGAAACAGAAGATTTGGTGCATGACTGTACTTCAAACAGAGAGAAAAGAAATAATTCCTCAGTCACTGCTGAAAGTTGTATTCCAAGGCCAAATTGTCACTTCAGCCCTTTATTCACCAAGCCCTTCAATAAATAATATTCTCATTTAATAACAGCCGATCATGGATGCTTTTACCAAGTAGACAGACTGTGTGTTGTTCCAGAAAATATCCACACTCCACCAGTCTGGAAATACCAATTTTGCCTTGTCTTTTCCTATAGAAACATTTTCCCTTTGACACCCCTCCCCCTTTTTTCTCTCAGAATTTTCTAATGACTGGAGAAGTATGATAATTAGAAGCACACAGTCATGTTCCCAGAGAAATCCCACAAACAGGCACTCAGAGACTCAACCCAATAATCCTGACACTCCAGGTGAGGAACCAAATGAAGTAGAATATTAGCTTGAGAAAGCTTGGTTTTACTGCAAAGAAGCCTGGTTAGTCAACAAAATGTCAACGATCTGGTGTGGATGCAGTCCTGAGAAGGACGTTGTTGGAGATATGTTTCAACAACCTGAGTGACTTCCCGCAGTACCCACTCAGAATTATACTCCTGGCTCGATGGGCTCAAATACTACCTAGGAACTCTATCAGTCTGCTCAATTCGACCGTATCTGACATTCACAATTTTTTTATGGATCACAACATGAAACTAAACCCTATTAAATGTAAAGAGATATTAATTAACTTTATGCTAAACCCTAACTTTACTCTCAGACCTTTAATAATTGTAGGCAACAATGCTATAGAACGTGTATCAACTTACAAGTTGCTAGGAGTACTTACTGATAGCGACCTTAAGTGGAAGAGTCATGTTGACTACATATATGAAAAAGCTTGCATGAAGCTTTACTCCCTACGTATTCTAGGTTGAGCCGGCGTTGATCAAGCTAGCATGTTAAGTATTAGATAGTTACTGAGGCTGGCAACAATATGTGATATATTGCAGTCACCTGAGGGTGTAGCCCAAAGCTGACTGCAATATATCACATATTGCTGTCAGCCTCAGTAACTATATATCTAATATATTTACTGTTCAACACCCAGTGCCATTGTTCTCTCTCTGCACTAAATCACTGATTGCAGGCGCCCCTTCCGCTTTGTTCCTGAATGCACAAAAGAACACAATTACACTTGTTGATTAGCTCAATTGGGAATTGGTGACTGAGATGCCTTGCATCCCAATAAAAGCAGTAGCATTTGAACATCTGATTGCATTTCGTGTATGTGTTGTTGTTTTCAGCATTTTTCAACAAGTATGTCTCTGAACTACTGCAAAACAACTTGCAGTCTGAGAAATGCCCGTTTTGCACTTGTCATAGCTTTTTCTGTAGATACCTTTGTTTTAAAGTTGATTTGTCAGTGTTGTTTGTTTTTGAGCATGTGATGTTTTCCAACTAGCGGGTTTGCTGAACAATTGCCACTAATGATAATTTCAATAGATCTCTTTGTTCTTCTTTGTTTTCCAGCAAACCATACGGAAACAATAGGCAATTAGATATACCGTGGTATTTGCACGTGCAGAGTAACTTTTTCCTTCAGTTGTCACCAGACATGAAAGAAGTGTACGATGATGGCTTCACATCCGACGAGGATGAAGAGGCGATTTTTAGAACACAACAAAACCGAACTCAAAATACTGGCGAAGATTGTAATTATGGGTGATTTCAACATTGTCCTTCTAAAATGCGACTCATCCAACTATAGCCACGACTTTTTATCGTCCCTTCAAAGTTGTTACCTCACTCCTGCAATTGACAAGCCAACACGTGTGCGCTCTACTTCTGCCACCCTTATTGACAATATCTTTATTAATAATCCTGATAAAGTGGTTACCTGTGGAAACATAATCTCCGACATAAGTGATCATTTTTCGCAATTTTGCATTTTGAAATCCATGAAGGGTAAAACTCGGGTAAAGAAATCTAAAATGCGAGACTTTTCACGTTTTTCTAGTGACAGATTAAATGCTGATCTTTCTAATGTGGACTGGAATGCTCTTTTCGCAAACGAATCGATTGAAGTGAACAATGTATTCTCTTCCTTTTACAACAAATTTAACAAACTGGTGAACAAGCATGCACCAATGAAAACAATTTCTAATCGCAAAGCAAAACATCTCTCCAAACCATGGATCACTAAAGGTTTGCGAAAATCCATTAGAATTAAAAACAAGCTATATGTGTCGGATGACAGGATTAAGTACAAAATGTATAGAAATAAAATTTGTACTCTAACACGCATAAGCAAAGAGCAATATTATACCAAATTCTTTAATGACAATTTGACAAATATGAAAAAAACATGGGAAGGAATAAATAGTATTCTTGCACGTAAATCAAAGAACTCCAAGCCAATTAGTTTTATTAAAGATCCTAATGATGATAACTCAATTTCTAGCAGCCCCAGTAGAATTGCTAATATTCTCAATGAGCATTTTGCTTCGGTAGGGCCTAAGCTAGCAAATAAGTTACCATCCGTCCAGCGCAACTATTTTGATTTTCTGGACAGATCTAACTCTCCTAATACGTCGTTTGCTTTCAATTTAGTAACTCCAGCAGAAGTGAAACTAGAAATTTCTCGCATACCCAATAATAAATCTCATGGCTTATATTCATGTCCAACGCAGATATTGAAGAGCTCGTCGAATGTTATCAGCAATACTCTTGCAGAAATTGTAAATCTATCTATTACGACCGGAGTATACCCGAATAAGTTAAAGATGGCAAAGATTATTCCTATCTTCAAAACAGATGACAATACTGATCCAAATAATTATAGGCCAATTTCCTTGCTGTCTAATTTTAACAGAATCTTTGAAAAATTGATTTTTAAGAGAATGGAATCTTTCATCGAACAAAATAATCTACTTTCTCCATCTCAATATGGCTTTCGTAAAACACTTTCAGCTCAGCATGCAATTCTTGATATTGTGAGCACCATACAGACAAACATGGACAAACGCTTGTTCTCGTGTGGAGTTTTTATTGACCTAAAGAAAGCTTTTGACACTGTAGATCATAAAATTCTACTGCATAAGCTGGATCACTATGGTTTCCGTGGTGTCATCAATAAATGGTTTGCTTCTTATCTACAAAACCGAACACAAACAACTCAAATTGATTCGTATGTATCTACTAGAAAAGATACTACTTGTGGTGTACCGCAAGGCTCCGTCTTGGGCCCACTACTTTTCCTAATCTATATTAACGATATTCAAGAATCGTCTGAAAAGCTTAAGTTTTTCCTGTTTGCTGACGACACGAATATTCTATATGCTGACAAAAATCTTAGGTCACTGGAGTTAATTGTAAACCAGGAACTATGCAAACTGTATGATTGGCTGACGGCAAATAAATTGACTCTGAATATAAAAAAAACAAACTTCGT
Source organism: Pachyseris speciosa (assembly GCA_016490735.1). Taxonomy (NCBI): domain Eukaryota; kingdom Metazoa; phylum Cnidaria; class Anthozoa; order Scleractinia; family Pachyseridae; genus Pachyseris; species Pachyseris speciosa. The sequence goes on along the minus strand of JAEMWC010002213.1, from coordinate 9,211 downwards.
CATATTTTCTCCTGCTCAAAGAAAACTTACCTACCAACCTAAAATTATGATGTTTGATAACGAGCAAAATAAAAATGTAGCTTTAGAATGCAAGAAGTTCGTAAAATATCTAGGGATCCTAATTGATAATAATTTATCTTGGAAACACCATATTGATCATATATCAATTAAAATTAGCCGAAAACGACATTTTGTTCCAAAACACACTATTATAAATATCTATCGATCCCTTATTGCACCTTATTTAAGCTATGGTCTGATAGCTTGGGGCCAAGCATGTAAATCATATCTTGATAAGCTTCTCAAGCTGCAAAAACGTGCACTCCGCTTTATTTATTTTTCTAACTACAATCAGCATGCAATTCCTCTCTTTTCCGATGCCGGGGTCTTACCTCTACAATTTTCTTATTATGAACTTACAGCTAACTTGATGTTTGACATTAGACACAGAAATGCACCTAGAAATATTCGAGACCTGTTTCAAGACATTTCTAATATTCACTCTTATAATACCCGATCCTCTGCTTCGAACAACTTTTACACACAAAGCTCTAGACTCTCTGTTCAACTAAACTCGTTTTCTAGAATTGGAACAACAATTTGGAACGAGATGCCTCTTACATTAAGAAATCTTTCAAAATATGACTTTAAAAGAAAAATTAAAAGAGCACTTTTGGATATTCTGACCTCGGAAGACTCTTATCTCGATATACGAAACATCATACAAAAGGTCAAGTTTTCTTAAAATTTTGTTGCGTTTTCGGAATAATAAGTATCGTCCTAATAGTATTGCAGATTTAGATCTATTAAGTATTTTTGTAAAAATAAGATATCTAATAGCGCTTTCTCTTCATATGGTACTAATTAACTCACAAACTTAATTTTATAATTTATACACTTGTACATTTATCTTCCTGATTTCTGTAAACTTGCCTACCTACTCTTTTTAGTTAAGACATGACCCACCTAGACTAGCATCAGCTACCTGTGGGCATGTCGAATTTGTAAAAAAATACTAATTAGAAAAATAAAGAACTGAGAGAACTGAACTGAGAGAACTGAGAGATTCACCTAAAGCTGGTAGTTTGGAGAACGAGGGTAAGTTTCATCAGCCTGTTTAATTTTCCTGCTTTTAATACATGATTTAATTGAATCGCGCCATGGCATTTTTATTAGTAATGTGTGGTGTTTAATTTTGCCTCAGATGAGCACTTTGTGAGAAGCCTATTAGGACAACCGAGTTGGAAGAATTTGGAAGAAGTTGGGCCACTGAAAACAGTCGGACGAAATGGCGCTGGATCCTTAAGTATTTAAAGATTGGCATTTTTTTGGCATAAAACAATGCCGTTTTAAAAGAGCCATATATCTTAAGCGTCATAAAACATTTTTAATTTAACATTTAATTTAACATTTAATTTAACGTTTCATTTAACATTTAATTTAACATTTTAATTTAACATTTTTAATAAAATATTTTTAATATTGCAGCCTGTTTTTAATATTGCATGTTTGTTTTAGCACGTTTAGTATATATTACCCCTGAGAATTTCCCTGCTGGCAAAAAGGACCGCCCCCGTTTTCCTGACACACTTGTTTTAGCATCTTTAAAGACTGCAATCAGTGATTTAGTGCAGAGAGAGAACAATGGCACTGGGTGTTGAATAGTAAATATAGGTCTATATAAGTTCCATTAGATCCATTCTAGAATACGCCATGCCTGTGTGGCAATCCATTCCAGGTTATCTGTCTGACAAAATTGAATCCATACAGCAAAGGGCGCTTAAGATAATTTTCCCGTGTTGGAAGCTACTTAGATGCCCTCAAGTTACCTCAGGTGGAGACTCTTGTGTGTAGAAGAGATAAGATATGTAAAGAGTATATATGTAAAATGAAGGACTTCAACCACCCTCTTCATCCTTTTCTACCAATATGCCTAGAAAATACCTTTCCCTACACCCTAAGGCACAAATCAGACAAACTGTATTTTTATAAAAACGTTACTTCCTGTAGAACGAAGTGCACCCAAGACTTCTCCACTTTTAAGTATTTTTAACAAATGTGATGCATGTTCTGGTGTGGTTTTTAAAATTCTTACTTGATGTACAGCTGTATATAGAAATGTACATAGTCAATTTTATTAAGTTCTTATTGTATTTTAACTTGTTAATTCAGTTCGTACTGCAAGAGAGTTCAATAAACTGTTATTATTATTATTATTATTATTATTATTGTTAAACCATTGGTAGTACTCAATCTTTATAAAGTACTCTGTTCACTTGGCTGAGAGGTATGTCATACAGTGGAGGAACAGAACCAAGTTTCACTTCTATTGTGTCTTCATCCACATAGCGAGCATGGTTATCTGTCAACACAATAAAGAGTTCCTGTTATGTTTTCTCTCCAACCATCTTTCATCAAAAATGTTATTTTCAGTCTCAAGTACCCAGGTATCTTATCTGTACTTGTCAAACACAAAATTATAGCCAGCTGTCACTTTCTATTAACCACCTTATGTAGTAGAGCATTTATGGGAATTACAGGCCTGCTAGAGATTTTCAACCAAAGCAAAGCCTGGGGGAGGGGGAGGGATAAATGTTTTTGCTTTAATTGAAGCTTAACATGAATCATAATATTAAGAAAATATTTCAGTGTGATTATACTCATTACACTTGATGCATAACCTACAGTGTATAGTCACAACAACAACAAAAAGAAATAAAACTTTCAATTTAGTTGGGAGAGGGGCCATACAATTGGCCAAATTTTCACTGTGGGACTAGGTTTGTTCAGTTGGGTGATTGATCTTACTCTACTGAAGCATATTATACTTTACAAGTTTTTTGGATAAGCCATGCAAACCTGTTATAGTATTGATCGAGTCCACTGGAAGTGTGATGGTAAAATTGTATGCCACATAAAACATAAGCACACATAAAAATGCAACACAAAGATAGATTGGTCCAGCCAACACCCAGTACCTGAAAGACAAAATAATAACAATAAAATCTGCAATGATTCAATAAAATTTAAGGTGAGGACTAGTAAGAATTTGCACAAGAAGCAAAGGTTTTTATGGTACACTCATGGTTATTAGAGCTCTGCAGAAGGCTGAAATATGCTAAAATATGTAAATGGAGCTGTTGTTAAAGCTTTGAATTGCTCCTTCCCAGGGAATGGAAAAGAAGTAAATTTAATAAGTTAATTCACAAAAAATGAACGCTCCTCCAGTTCTGGAAAAAATATTGGAGGCTGTGAAAATTGCTGCTAGAAAACTGAAAAAAGAAAAATTAAAGGTGTAACACTATTCTTATTCAGATAAGGTATTGCTTCACTTGCATGGGTATACAGTGTACATAGATGAGTAATTGTTTACATTTAACCCCAGACCACATGAGTTTGGAAACAAGGAGTCTATTGTCATAAGCTACGAAGGTGATACAAAACTGGATTGACAGTAACACTCCAACACCCAAACCCAAACGGATAAGTACAGTGGTGTGTGGTTAAAGGAAAGCCATGAAAAAATGATAAAATTAAGGTGTAATTATAAAGTAAAAGAAAAAAAAGCAAATAGAACAATACTGAGAACTAAATTTAAGGCCTACTAGATGAAAGCTGTTGAATCTGTGTGGCTGTCGAAGAGACGACTTGCCGTTTTTGATTAGGAGACATCTCTAAGTAAACTAAGTATGCATTGCTGTGCCAATCACCTTGAAACTTAATGAGTTTGACTGGGACCTTACTGGCTAAGGCCAAAGTAGCACCACTATGGCAGAAACTGTGTGGTGAATAATGGCTCAAATCCAACCCTAAAGCTGTGATGACTTTGGCTAAAAACTTAGAAAAGTGACTAGAATTGAGAGGATGCGCAGGTGATGTTTCCATGGACCTAACTGAAAAAAGTGGATCCGCAGGGCTAACAGCTAGCGTTAATATGCAAATGATTGCTAAGTGTGAAAACGGGACAAAGGGGTGAGTGTGGTGTAAGGGGTAGAGGAATTGATAGTGTGTTGAAAGAACTGGATGGTCTAAATGCACAGATATTGAACCTGAAGCACCGGTGGAAGACAAAATTGTGCTTGACCGCGATATGAACGAGCTAATGACTGACTAACGCGTGACAGCTGCGAGACTTTTACCGCAGTTATGTCCTTGCCACAATTGCCCATCCTCGCAGAGGTGACGATGGACACCATGAAGTGGTTAAGGTGAAAATTAAGTCTTACATCTAAAAAAAAAGAAAAACTCAGTTGTTTCCAAAATCTCGAAAATGGCCCGCTTTTATTTATTTTATGTTTTTTACCTCTGTGGAAGGTACGTTATTCCAATACTATGAAGCCACTCTTCTGGTACACAAGCCCAAGTGAAATACAAGCCTGTTGATATTATTCAAGTGACACACAACTTAAGTTTAAATATATATATCTTATACAGTAAAACTAACACAAAAACTTAAAATTAAGCTTAATTAAGAAGTTTAAGTTCTATTAAAGCAGCTTAAAATTGTAAAGCTAGATGCCGAACATTTGGAGCTCAACTAGTGTAGTCTACTGGCTCTCACCAATGCCAAAGTAAGTCCCTAAATAAAGCACAAATCCGTAAATAGCTCGTTCTGGGGAAGGAGTTGGAGAATTTCCGGCCATGGTTCGCTAGTGGCTTTTCATGGTTTCAGAACATCTCAAGCAGATCCGTCCGCCATCTTGGTATTTTGCTGTCCTCTGCCACTTCATGTGGGCATATACAAAGTGTTTCTGTACCGCTGACAGGAGCCGATTTGACAAAATCTGACAAAAATTTACAAAAATCAAAAATGAAGGGAAACAGTGAGATTTTGACACCAGATAATGTGCCTACTTCACCTGCAGGAAACGAGGAAGGTGAGTACATAATCAACGTAGAAACTACGTTTTTGTTGTATAAAGTACGGAGCCCCATAACGGACATGCAACTTATCGACTTGTCAAGATGTCGAAATGTCGAGCTATTGAAATGTTGAGATGTCGAGATGTCGAGTTGAGTAGTAGTGATGTCGAGATGTTGGTAAATAAAGAGTGAACTTTAATTTTTATCATAGAATCTGGTGAGGCCAGGATACTAAACGTGGAACCCGATGCAGAGGTACAGTTAAGTTAAGTTAAATTGATGATGGAATAGAATCGTGCTGGATTGAAATTATGCGGAAAAAACAAAAGAATGTAGTTGTCGGTTGCATTTATAGGCACCCATCCAAAGATTGTGCTAATTTGCATGATGCACTTAAAGATCAGTTATGTAGTCTTAACAATAAAGGCAAAGAGGTTTTTGTTTTAGGTGACATAAACATAAACTTCCTAAATTACAACAGGGATAACCAAACATCTGATTATCTTGACATGTTATTAGGCTTGGGTTACATGCCACTGATCACCAAAGCCACGCGTATAACAGACCACACTGCATTGCTGATTGATCATATCTACACAAACGTGCCTCAAAAAATAACAAAAGCAGGAATATGTTTAGCCGATATAACAGATCACTTACCAGTTTTCTGTACAGTGGCTAACCGGCCTCCTCTATCCCATGAAACAAAACATTTCAGAGATTTTTCTCATTTTAATAAAGACTTATTTTTAAGTGACCTTGAAACTACTGACTTTAACAACCTAGTCAATGAAGATGTTAACCAAAGTATGAATAACGTAATCAATGCGCTACAGTCCTTATCTGACAAGCATGCACCTATCCGAAAATTATCGAACAAAAAAAGAAAACAGTCAGCTAAACCTTGGATATCTAATGCCATTCTGAAATCTATTAAACAAAGAAAAAAACTCTTTAAAAGTCATTTCCTTAGTAACGATCTGGATAAAGTAACCTATTATAAATCATATAACAACAAATTAAATAGAATTAAAGACGTAGTGGAAAAAAGATACTTTCAAGAACAATTTAGACTAAACAGTGAAAATCTTAAAACGACATGGAAACTGATCGGCACAATAGTGAACAGGACGAAAGGCTGTGGAAAACCGCCAATTACAAAACTTATTTACAAAAATAGATGTTACACCGATAAAGCTAATATTGCACATAAACTAAATACGCATTTTATTAACATTGGCCATGAGCTTGCTGACAAGCTCCCTTCCAATAATTGTGATGATAGCCCTAACCAGTATATCAAACGTTCTTTTCGAGATAGTTTTACGTTCCGCAGTATTCTTGTCCATGAAGTTTACGATCTATTACTGGGAACAAACCTTAACAAAGCAACCATCGGTGTACCTCGAAAGGTTATAAAACTAGCTTCAAGTTATATAATTATGTGAATCCTTAACCTTTATTTTTAGCCAATCCATACAACAGGGTGTTGTCCCAGATATCCTAAAAATTTCAAAGGTTACACCAATTGACAAAGGAGGAGAGGCTACAGATCCTACCAACTATCGCCCTATCTCAACTTTATCAACATTTACTCAAGTATTTGAAAAACTTATACTTAAGCAGCTTATCAATTACATTGAGAAGCAAAAAATCCTCTTTCAATTTCAATTTGGCTTTAGAAAAGGACATTCAACCGCCGAAGCTATAACTGATATCACAAATACACTAAGAAAAGCCATTGACAATAACTTATACACTTGTGGTGTCTTCCTAGATTTTTCAAAAGCTTTTGATACTGTGAACCATATAATCTTGTTGAATAAGTTACACTCTTATGGAATAAGGGTGATACTTCTGAACTGGTTTCAAAGTTATCTTTCAAATAGAAAACAATAATTATGTAGAGTTGGATGGAGTTAAGTCCCCAAATCAGACTATATTATGTGGAATTCCACAAGGGAGCACCCTCGGACCTCTCCTATTCCTAATTTACATTAACGATTTGTCAAATAGCTCAGAACAATTAAGTTTTAAAATCTTTGCAGACGATACCAATGTATTTGCATCCGCTAGGGATCTAAAAACACTTGAACACTTGATGAACTCTGAACTAGCCAAAGTGAAAAGATGGTGTGATATTAACAAGCTGTCTATAAACATGAGTAAAACAAACTTCATGATAGTTAAATCGGCAAGAAAAAAGGATATCCCAGTCAGTCTTAACATAATAAATAGCGATGGGTCTTCTTATTCATTAGAACGAAAGCAATGTATAAAGTATTTCGGTGTTATGATTGACGAATCTTTAAGCTGGAAATATCACATATCTTTTGTCTGTTCCCGTATATATCGAAACACTGGAATAATAACGCAATTGAGACATTAGCTCTCAGTTAAACAACTTACACAAATTTATTATAATTTAATCTATCCTTATATTTCTTATGGCATATTAGCTTGGGGAAGTGTACACATGTATATAAAACACATATTAGTAAAATTCAAGTAAAACAAAACCATATAATTGTAAGATTAATATTTTTTGCCACAGCATTTGGAAGTGAAACAGAGAACGCTAAACCTCTGCTGAATTTAATAGGCCTCTTAACAGTTAATAATATCTATCGTCTACAAGTCTCAAAATTCGTGAATTCATGGCATAAAGGCTGCCTGCCTGAACTTCTCAACAACATGTTTCCATATGCTAGTAATACACACCACTACAACACGAGATATACAGCTAAGAAAAATCTTTATAAGCCGAGTGTACAAACTAATGTAGGTAAACAATCAATCTCTTTTATGGCTACAGACATTTGGAAAGACATCCCAACTCATTTAAAAAACTTAAGTGTGTTCACATAAATTTCCTAAGAAAATTAAACGCTATCTACTCTCTGAACAACAAATAAAATAAAGTTTTGTTTTACTGATGAAGCAACATACTTCATGTAAATAAGTTCACCCTTCCTTGCATTTCTTTTTATTTTACTTTTCTTTTATTTTAGTTTACCTGCCACTTAGAACCTAAATTGCTCAGGGAGCTAACAAGAAAACCTACTGGTTTATTTAGCTTCCTAGCTTATCCATTGTTTTTATTTAGTTTACAATAACATATTTTGTAAAATTTTGTAAGCTTACGCAATGTCATCGGCTTCCCCGTGGGTCGTCACCCCCGGGCTAACCAGGGGGATTGTAAAATTGAGGAATTTCCCCGGGGTGTCGGGAATCGGTTTTCGCCGACAAAGGAACTCACAGTCTCTTGATTTTAACAGTTTTAATAGCACAGCATCAAGCCTAGCTCTCACAATTCCTTTTCTCGACTCGCTCTCTCTTTCACTGAAAAACTACCCGTCTCACATCGTCTCACATCGTCTCACATATCAAACCGACTCAAAGTTCAATCGGGCGAAATTGACTCTCTAGCTGTCATCACCGGAAAACATAAACATGCGTAACGCAAACTCGCAGTCATGACACTCTCCCCCTATTTGATACCGGAGGTGTCAAATACAAAACAAACGAGAATAAACGTTTCGTTAGTGTTCACTTCTAATTCTGTTGTTCTTCTTGATCAGCAATAGCCTTTATGCGAACTGTAGCAGCCACGGCCACTCTCCTGGGTGTAAACACCCGAGCTGTAGGGCTGAGAGCTGGAGCTTGAGGTTCCTGGATCCGGTCACAGGACAACTCCATGGGGCACAACTGTTGGATCGCCCGCTCCAGATAGGATTTGCCTGCTCTCAGTCTTACAGCTCTGACGACTCCATCTCTACCTTTGATTAGCTTCACCATGATCCCGAGTTTCCACTTCCCTCTGTTACGCTCGTCACTTTGGATTAACACGACATCACCTTCCTTGATAGGCAGTCCCCCCTTCTTGTGGTTGAGATTGTGCCTCTCTCGCAGGCTCTTGATATACTCCCCAGTCCATCGGGACCATAGCATGTCCTGACAGCGCTGGATATATCTTGCACGTTTCCTCAGATCCCCGTCCTCCATCGAATTAACATCATCTACGGGCAGCAGGTTGGGTTGACCGAACATCATTGTGTTGGGTTCAGCACAGGTACATGTAGTTGAATATCATCCTCTACATAAGTCAGGGGACGGTTGTTGAGAGTGACTTCAACGTCCAGGATCACCTCTTCAAGCTCACCCCATGTAAGATGAGCTCCCCAATTGACTTGTACATGGCCTGCTTTACAAGTCCTATCATCCTCTCGAATTGGCCACCCCACCAAGGGGCCCTGCTTAAGTTGAATTGCCATGCGATATGGTGGTGGGCCAGGTAGCCATGGAGCTTCTCTAAGATGTCATCTAGCTCGTTCTTGGTCTCTACAGC
>JAEMWC010002212.1:0-52326 GCA_016490735.1 Pachyseris speciosa | reverse complement strand
CCACATTGACTTTTGGTTATACAATGCAAGCGATTTGTTGCAAGAGTTGGTGACTGTTGACATCATATTTATCAGCGAACATTGATTTTAGACGAACTGCCGTGGCGAAGGAAAATTCAGAGCCAACAAGCCGACATGGGAGACATTTTGTTGTTTACAGACCTTACACTACATAACCTGTGCATATCTTTTCCACGCGCTGTGAAAAAAAAAATTATCACACCGGCCGTTTTCCGCACGTCGTTCTGTTTCTTGCTTGTTAAAATATTTTCACGTCAAGCTTGCAACATGTTTTCTGGAATAAATTAGATTAACACATCGATGTCTCAAGGGAACATCTAGATCAAATTCGAACACGCTCTCTTCACGTTATTTGAAGCAGTTTCTCTCACTCAGTCAGGTGCACTTTCGGACTTGAAGCAAGAAGAAATGATTAAATTTACCTGCTATTCAGAGCCTGTGCTGCTTCTCAGTCGGTGGTTCCTTACTAAATGGCAAGCTCTCAAAGCTAGCTTTTAATAACACGGAATGGTATTGGTAAAATAAGCTTAAGCCACATCAGAAAACTCATTGAACCACCAAAAATTACAGAGTTTAGTATACGGCGGAGGGAAAAATCTGCAGTTTAGTTTTGCTATGTTAACTATGTTAAACCTTTGTCTCGCTTTTCAACTTGCAAACATTCGTATATACACTTCTCTTAACATTTTAGTTGTTCAAACCTCAAAAAGTGAATTGATATTTTCCATGACGGCATTCTTTTTATTAAGCAATTTCGTTCCCAGAGTTCTATTTTTAATTAGCGCTTGTGCAGAAACCCCGGAAATTAGCTTTGGGGATGAAAAACGACGATAAAGAATAAAAAGAAACTAGACTCGGCGTTCCCATGCAAAGACCGAGTAATAAGCAATCATTTACACTCCGGCGCGCTGACAGTTGGCGATCACTGTTGGTCGATCAGGTTTCCGACTCAGTCTGTTTCTCAGTTTATAACTGATTTATCGTCTGCGCATTGATTTCCCTGACAAGGCATTTCAATTGTTTACTTTAGAATGTTAATTTTTTAACAAGGTTTCAAGCGGCATCAGCGTGGATATTTTAGGATTCAACACTTCAAAATTTGTCTGCTAACATTCAAGAAAGCTTACATTTTTGCTATATCATGTATTACTTCTTTTCTCAACGTTGTTCTCGTTTTAATTTCAACTTTATTTTCTTATCAACATATTCCTTTTAGCAGTCTTTCATCTTCCTTATCTCCTGGCCCGCCTAAGTAGGTAGTTATACTACCTGCGGGTCAGGTAATTCTTTATTAAAACAATAGCAAGTCAATAAAAATCAACTCATCAACTTACTAATACCGTGTTTACGTGGTTTACGTGTTTACGTTGTTAAAATTGAAGGAGGTCATGTTACTAAACCGTAGTACATTCGTACATCGTTTATACTGGCAAAAATGACCCAAGTTCATCCTTCATCAACAAATTCCAAGTAAATTCGAACAGGAACGTAGCAAAACGGGGGAACAAGACTTCAAACCATACAATTGCGGTGGCACGAATGCGTGGTTCAGAGCCGGTCGAGGAAAGCAAAAATATGTTGCCGCCTGCACGCGTGAGTGCAGCGTATCTTCCCTTGAATGAAAAAGGTCATGAATTAATAAACTGGTCACGACTACATGTTCAAAGCGGTACCAAAAAGCAAATTAATAAAATCTATATAAAGGATTGTAGGAGTTATTGCTTTTCTATCTCTCTTTCTCTCTCGGCAAAAAAAAAAACAAAACAAAACAAAACAAAAGCAATAAAGAAAAAAAAAAAAAAAAAATACACTGGCGTACGTGTGGCAATGTATGTAAAACTGAACTCCGCAGGGAATCCCATAGCCATAGCAACTAGATAGTATATTTATAGACTTGGTCACTCCTACACGAAGGCTTTCGCCTTTTTAAACAAAGGCTTCACTGAAAAGAGTACAAACGGGTATATCTACGTTTCTTAATTCCAAGCTATGGGATTTGAGAAGACGTACTTATGTCGTATTCTATGGTGATTGTAAATATACATGATTGAGTCAATTATTCATTACATATCATGAATGCAGTGGCCTTGAGCAATATAGCCGGTTTTTCGTTATCATGCATGATATTGTCCAGTGTTTGAAAAAAGGAATAGAAACACTAAAATAGCTGATCTTTCGATAAAGATGTATTTGAACAAACATCCCCGTGGAAGAGAATTCTAGACTAACAAGGGTTAAGCGTTGTTCTGGCTTTTCCAGTGGAGAAAAGACGCAAGTAAAGGCCTAAGTAATATATAGATTTACTGAGCCAAGCCTAAAAGCGGAGCTCCGCGATTATTATCTTTTTACTGGTATTTATTTTCAGAGCACTCGACAGGAATTGACCGCGATTCAAAACCCTCAAAACATTACAACAAAACAATACAGTCGACGCGTGTGTTTGTTCGAAAATAAATTTGACAATCAAAGAACGATCAATTTTTTTTCATCCAACATCGGTGAACGAGCATGTTTGACGGTTTAGCCTCTTCTCACAATAGTGCATTAAATGGTTTTCCATGTTTGATCTAAATCAAAAACATGTTCATCCAAAATTTCGCATTTGTTTGATTGTTTATCCACCCCAACAAACAAATCGCGCACAAACGGTAAAAAGCAACCAAATGAGCCACGTAACGTCCAAAATTTCAGCAACAATACGCAAAAATCATTTGTTGGACTCACTTGGTCCCGTGTTTGATCGAACGTTGTTTTGCGTTTAGCGTCTTTAGCCACCAAACTTTGTGCTTGACAAGCACGATAATGGATAAAAATGTTTGATCTTTTTGTCGGGACTTAACAAACAAATTTCGTAGTAAGATAAGCTTAGACATTAGCTTAAATGTCGTAGAAAAGAGAAAAAGGAAGACAATCCTGATAGTTTGGATAGGTAATCGCATGGGGCCGAGTAAAATAAAGGATAAATATCACTTGTGCCAGTTTTCAGAACTTTGCTGAAATTGCCCTCGTTGCGCAAAACATAAGTGATACTAAAATTTAATTTTACGAGGAGTCATTACGATTACGAGTTAATAACATAAAGGCAAACGTTTCTTTCAGTTCTTAACACTGTAAAAAACACAGTCGTCGAAAAACATGTACAGTAAGCCAAGCAGAGGAAAAACACTCGTTCGCTTGCAACTTCTTTGCGTCCAAAACGAGTAGATTGTTATTTATATCCAGTCGAGACAAAAATACAAAGTTTCATTCCTGAGCAAAAGTAACAAATATTAATCCAAATGCTAACCTTTAATTTATTTAAGTTACCTATGTTTTCGAGCGTTCTACCACTGGAAAATACGCATCGATCCACTATAGTAAAAACACAAATCTACAAAAATAGCAAACGTTTTGTCTAAAGAAAGAACTTCTTCCACCAAGTTTCAGCTACGCGTTCCTCCCATTAATGCCGGTGAGTTGTTAAGTGAACTTTCTTCGTGAGCTGCAAGATGCCGCGGTAAAGTGAACAAGCCCTTGAAGCGTTAAATCATTTTGTTTTTCAACCACACAATCCAAGCGCCATACAAGTGAATCCAAAATTTAATAAATTACTAAGAAAAACTGTTTGCTCCTCCATCTCATCAGTTGAAAATTCACCTTCCGGAGTATCTTGTAAGTAGTTCTTGATTTTTATGCCTTTTACGCGAATTAAAAGACAGAAACTGAACTTCGAAGAAGATGAAATTATTTTGCTCAGAATGAAGAAACCAACTGACTCGAGCGGCTGAAAGCTCGCGAAAACTTAAGCCTTGGTTTGGTTTGGGTGTCCACACCTGGCTTGAGCCTGCGATACAATCGAAAACCAGTACCTGGTCAGCGGTCAACTTCAAAAAATCTGACTTCGATGAGGTCTTAACTTGAGCCTTGACTTGAGGTGGCAATTGGCCATAACATGGATGCCCAATATCAAAGATCTGCGCTGTAAACTAGCCTGTCAGTTGGAGTATGGCCGACATTTCACATCGCATACATGGAAGGGCGGACGTACGGACGGTGACCAAAACCAAATTTTCTCGAATAGATGGGTTACCATGTTTTCTCAATGATGGTACTCCACTTGGCGGCCCTTCGGTCAGCCGGAGCTCCGCTTAAAACGGAAGTTACGTGTCTTGGCATCTTATTAAAGTTGGGAAGTTGAAACAATTTACTGGCAAAGTCACTTGAAAACCACCATATAGTTTTGACCGAATTGAGCCAGTTTCAGCGTGAGGCAACCAAGCGTGTCACATCAAGCAAATGACAAACTTTATTCCCAAACCTTTTTCTAACTTGCAGTATAAAACCTTCCATTTTTGCCAGTACTTATCGCTACATATTTTAAGTAAAAATATAGCATGTGAGGTGAATTGATTACAATGCTCATTATGTGTGCACTGCAAGTCATCAAACCTCTAAAGTTATAATTGTGACTTAAACAAAAGCTTATGTAATCTTGAGGAGTGGTCTAGAAATGCAAATTTAGTTATTAATCCATCAAAAACCAAAATGTCTACAAAACAGTTGTCACTCTGCCCGTGCCCTAGAAGACTTAAATATGAAGATCGCAGTAAATAAAGAGAACATTGAGCGCGTTCCTAGCACGAAACTCTTGGGAACGTACATTAATCAACATCTGAAATGGGAAGACAACGTGAAGTACATTTTTACCTCTTGTTACGCAACATGTACACTAGCAATGCTTCGCAACGACAAATATGTTGCCTTTCCATATTAGGAACAACTTTGCCCAAGCACTTGTCCTATCGAAATTATATTGTAATGACATTCTTCATCACTCGCTACCGGAATATTTAACAGCACGTCTTCATAGAGTACAAAAGGCAGCTGCAAGCTTTGTCAATGATAAACATGCAACGACGTTTGATATCCTGAACTGAACTGAACTGAACAACGTGAATGGCATATTCTTAAAAGTACACACCAGAGTCTATACAGCTTAAACTGGCCGAATTATTTAAGACTAGAGACTTACGAAAATAATCGAAACTTACACTCCAGCAAGGGTATACAGGTTCAAAGATCAATGATGGCCAATACGTTTCAAGATGAAGCTGCTAATTTATTCAATAGCCTTCCCTTTCCTTAAGAAACTGTATGGACCCAATTTTATTTTTTTAAGGAGACAAAGACATTGCTACAAGATAAAGAAAAATCCAGACTATGATTTTTTGGTAATTTTTTGTTATCATTTATCACTGTAAATATTAACCATTTAGCGTATTTAGAGCTTTTCCTAAGTTTGTTTTAATTGTAATTAACTTTAGTTAGATATTAACGGATGAAGAGCCACCTAGTGGAAATGCTGTTAATAATGTCATTGTTATTATTATTATTATTATTATTATTATTATTATTATTATTATTATTATTATTATTATTACAAGTGGAACCGGTAAAAGTAAATTATAATTATTTTACACTATATAAGTTCTCATATTTAAGAGCGGATGTCTATAAGTATTGACCAGACGTAGGAATTGTAAAAGTTTCGGAAAATCCGAAAAAAATTCTGTGGACTACCCTAGGTATTCTATTAATGAAAATATACATTTTACTTTCATCGGATGAATATTTTGGTCATATGGATGGTGTCAAGTTCGGGCGCTTTATCACCTCTGCCAGATCGCTTTTTCGAGGCCCTATACCGGGCTACGGAAAGAGCTCAATTGAAACTAATTGAAATATTATTCAAGCCACAAAGCTTCTTATCACATTCAAAAGATTTGAACACGCATTTTGAGTGGTCGTGCCCTTGAATTGATTGCGACTAGAATATTTTACAGATTTTTAAATATTTACAAAATTTTGAGGATATCGCGGGGGAAAATTTTATCGAAATTCGAAGGCCAAAAATCACACCCGGTACCTAATTTCAAACAACAAAAACCATTCTACATTAAAAAGCAATCCCAAAGCTTTCAAAATATGTTTTTGAAACTTTGGGCAACATATGAAATGAATTTTTGGGAACGCGAAATTCACGGAGCACTTGTGTGAAATTTGACCCTTCTGACTTCAGACAGTTTTGAGTTTCGGCGAGACACAAATCAATGCTCAAACAAATATTTCAGCCAAAATAAGTGTAATTTATGCAATCTCAAGTGTTACAGTTATAAATACATGCTACATAGACATTGAATTGAATACAAAATTTATAACAATTTTCAGCCAAAAAGTACTCCGGCATATCCCAGCTTTTAGTTACTAAACTTGCCTCGCTAAACATATGTGAACATGCACTGGATCATGTTCCTATCACTCAAAGCCAATCTACACCAAATGTCTATTCTGCTTAGTATATAATCAGGTGCAAGATATGCTTGTTTGTACCTTTTGTCCTTGTTCGTCTTCATTTCTGCTAAAAGATCCAAAAACTACAGCGAAATGCCCACACGCTCGACGTGTCACGCGTCTCGTGAAACAGCTGTTGCGTGAGTCGAGATTGTGCTGTCCGTAACATGAAACGCAAGGAGATCCGGCTACTTCAGTTTTGTTTCCGTTTTGTGAAAAAAATTCGATCACTGATCTACATGTTATAGTTGCGCCAACGGAATGAGCTGAAGCTCAAATTTTCATACGTTGCCATTGTACCATGATTACAGATTCCTGGTCCTCGAACGTGGCAAACAATCCACTGGTGCAATGTAAATAATTTGTTCCTTTTGTTTGTTTGTTTTAGTTAAGCACTTTTTTATTTGTCCTGATTGTCTATCAGGTGAGGAGATAACCTAATACGTTGTGCAATACTTTTTTAACACCTCATTATATAAAGCATGTGCACAAATAACAACGTCCCAATACAGTCTAATCTTGTGCTTGCGGCATCCATTTTGGTAGCGTAGTTTCGTGGTATATAGTTTTCTCTAGCATTGAAAATAAGAAAGCTTCATTGCCAGCTAGAACACAACTGCTCGCTAATGTGCACGATACAGCATGCGAATACGGAGCGTTGGTTGGTGGAAAGTGCGCTTTAAGTAGCAAATACCAGGGCTCACTGAGTACGTGCGTATCACAGACTGCAATCGGTCAACTGAGCTCCCCTTCACAGACACCTTACAAGTCAGTATTGCTAACTGTGGTTTGAAGACGGAAGCAGAGCTGGTATTAGCGAGGGTTGGTAAGGTTAAGACACACCTTCTTTTTACTCTCTTGTTTAATAAGCTGTATTATGGTGGTGTGCACGCGCGCACCGGAGTTGCAAGGCAGGTAAAAATAAATAGGTTTACCTATTGCCTCATAACTTGATTTATAAGCTAGAGCTAATGTATAACTCTCTACATGCGATTTCCTTCCTCTCGGTCTGATCTTTTTGGTATTTTATTAAGTGAAAGAGCAATCAGGAATTATAAGGTGCTTGCTGATTGGCCATGATAAGGAATATCCATGCACATTCCCCGAGAAATTCAGTTTTATTTTATTTTTATTTTTTCCACTCTTCCTCTGAAATAATCAATGGCCAGTCCCCACAGCATACTGAGATGAAGATATACGCTGTAGGATTGTAGAAAAATCTTTTACCCGACCCAGTTTTATGCTTTCTTCAGTTCCATACCCAAGTTCTACACAACATACAACCGGAACTTAGTTCTGAAAAAAAAAAAGTCAAATTTTAGGCTCAAGGGGCTGATATTCTGTATTCTGAGAGCTGTTCATGAAGATTATTTTGCTGCTTAAGAATAAGGGACTTCGTACTTCTACGGTAGTCCCCAGTAAGACAAGGTAGCCTGCGAATAAAAATAACATGCTGAGGGAACCAGCACACTTTGCACTCATTCCCAAAGGAGCTGAAAATAAAACGAGGCTGGATCCTTGAGCATGTCTTGAGGATTGTGAATTAACTTGGGACTGAAAAGATATCGTGTGATATAACATTTTTCCCATAAATTTTACCTATACTTCCTTTGCTAGCAAAATTCGTGCTATGAACGATCACCTATCAAAGCAATAAGCATCTGCTCCCCTCTGTGATGAAAAAAAAAAACTCTCCCTTTGGAATGTTTTTTGCTATTGTCTCTCGCGTCTTTTAAGGCGGACATCGACTGCACCGTAAAGAAGATAAGTGTTACCCTTGTCCCTAAGCGATTCTTGCAATATTTCCTCAGTCGGGCAATGAATATACCCATGCGCTCCTGATATACCTAAATTGCAGTTCCCATTATGTTTATTTTCATTTTTATTCCAGGTATATTTTCATTTCATGATTCGAGCTTTGAAATGTCGATTTGTCCGAAGCACCGCCAGGATTCTGGTATCGGATGGCGCTGCCGGCAAAAGTTACAGTTCGAATTAGTGCTACGAGTCAGGGCGTGGTTTACTTTCCTACCGTGACGTCATCAAATTCTAAAATCAAAATAGCAAGGTTTTCTGAGTTTTTATTTACATCAGGTTGAAGAACGGAAATTTTCATAGTGCGTGACCAAGATAGGTCAGCTGTATGGCTGAAAAAGAGTTTTCCCTTATGATTTTCAGCAGTTAAAACATTTCAAGAATTCGAATATGTATATTTATAGTAGCGCAGAAACAAAAAGAAAACCCCTTTATCGCATAAGTTAATGTACACTGTATTGGTTGATTTGGGGTACCTTACTTGTAGATGTACTTACTTCAGTGTATATCAGGGGCACCCAACGACAAGTTTCGGTAGATATCTGTTCGATGGAGGGTAATACGCCTTGGGTTTTCGGCGTCGATTAAAGGGTGCACTCGGATTTTCGGAACTAAAACGTGGCCTAAAGGATTCGCAGTTGGGAAATCATAGCCCCTGAGGTTTTCGGAAAGGCCGTAATTGCTGTTTTTGACAGTCAAAAACGTCAGCTAGCAGTTTCGGAAAGAAAATAGTTCCCTAGAAAGTTCGTGGAAAGTTCATTTCAGCTTGCATTTTCTCAAAGGAAGATTTTGTTTCCTAACTTTTTCGGACAATTAAAACTTCAGCTAGGGAATCCGAACAGATCAACTTCTTCTAGCTTATGAAAACATCACTTTAAACAGACTTCAAACACCAAAAGGTGCTTAAAATGCCTTTCTACAGCTTTTGGTTGATTTGGCTCGTTGGGTGTCCCTGTGTATATGGCGTCTGCATACAATTACAAGCTCTTTAAAGTTGCGTGAAAATTAAAAGTTTAGGCAGATAACTCAGAAACGGTGTGCTACACAGATCTGAAGCTTGTGGAATTGCTCATTTGTTAGTCATTTTGTCGCATCTCATTTTCTTGGCTTCTTTCATGGAACGGTTTCGGAATTTATTCTTGTACGCCGGGTTTTTTGCGTGACGGTGAAAACGATCTATAAAGACTACTCTACTGCAAGAAAAAAGGCATCAGACATGTGAGCAGGGGAAGACTGCCAAGTTCAGGTTATCAGTGTTCTATTGTGATTTGCATTTTTTGTTTTTGTTTTTGTTTTTTTTTTTTTTTTTTTCAATATAGAATTTATTTTTTCCTAACAAATTCATGTAGACGAAGTGCCTGGGCGTTTTCCATTTACCAAGAAATTCTGGAAATTGCGGTTGGGATGTAAATGGAACACATGTTTTTGGTTCGTTCCAATGGAAAATTTCCGAAATAAACGGAACTTCTGAAAAGGTAGTCCTGTTTTCCCGTTGGAAACTTTCCGATGGAAAATGCGTGTTCCATTGACGAGTTTCACAAGTTTTCACTAGTTCCAGGTCTTTCACGGCCACATCTTTGGTAAGATGGCGGTTCCTTCTTCGGTCACCTCGAATAGTTTTATACGAATGCCCTGTGTGTCATGGACTAGCACCCGATCTTCATACGTTAATGAATCACAATTGTGTGACGTGTATCAATTGTAAGCAGAATTTATTGGAGAAAACATTAAATTTTGCCTGAGGGTTCTTTGAGTAAGCTTATTCTGATTGTTTCCCACGTAATACTTTGCATCTGAAATTAAGCAATGTCTTTCGTTATTTTCCTTTCACAGTAGGCGTGAAAGTCCGGCCTTGTCATACAACCAATAAGAGTATCGCTGAGGAATCTTCCAGTGGCTTCATTTCCCTGCACTAAGCTTCAAGGGTCCGCCTCGAGTCGCCCTGAAGTGGCTTGTAAATATTCATCGATGAAATATCGTGGCAATATCTTTTTGAAAAAACCCTCGTTTCGGCAATGATCGCGCCTCATATAAGCTGCAACCGCTGCGAGGATAGGAGTGTCATCATCATCTTCTCAATTTAAAAGACCTTCTTACATAGACAACTCTACAGTTTCGTTTAAGACATCGTTGTTGCCATTTGGAAGTTAAGCGGGAAAGGGTGGAGCCTGAGAATGAATGGAACGTTTGTCAAATGGAACACGTTCTTCACCGATGGTCATTTCCCATCCAAATTTCCGGAATTTTTTGGTAAATGGAAAACGTCCCCTGTGTCCCGGGTCCTGGGTTAGATCTCCGTTCAGCTGTCCGTTTGTTATGTTATGCAACACAATCTCGAATCACGCAACAGCACCTACACAAGACCCGTGACACGGTGATTTTCGCTGGACAAAAGGTACAAACAAACATATCGTGCACCTGATTATATACTTCACAAGTTAGATATTTGGTGTAGATTTTGAACTATTGGCTTTGAGTGATAAGAACTTGGCTCAGTGCATGTTCAGTTTATTTGACGAGGCAAGTTTAGTACCTAAAAGCTGGAATATGAGTTCTTTTCGGCTGAAAATTGTTGTAAAATTTGCATTCAATGTCTATGAAGCATGCATGTATAACTGTTACCCTGGGTGCCAGAGGTTATTTTTTTTTGTTTGAAGAGGAAATTTACGCGCCGAAGCCGCAGCAAGGAGGCGCGAAGCGCCGAGAGGAAAAAAAATAACCTCTGGTCGCACGAATGCTGAACCTCATTTCTGTGCAGTTTCGTGTATCAGATATCCAACCAAACCGATTTTCAGCGGCGGGGATATGGTGTCTGGTTGTTATCAGGATCATTTCTGACATTTCTGACATCAGATCGTTATGAACAATCGGCGCGTGTTGCAGCGAACCGTGTAAACTTATCGGTATGCTGGAAAATGTTGAGGAGGGTTATTATGCCGGTTAAAATTTTCCGTTCATTCGTGGACGATTTTTGCAGGGTTTGTAACACGAGTTAGATAGTTTACGTCTACGGGAAGTTAAATTCATTCCATGGCGAAAATGCGAAGAAGCTAAACGTGTCAAACCGTTGTGGCGCGATCATCCGATGTTTTGGGATTTCCTGTTTGTAACTTTGTAAACAAGATGATGCCTCTTCTCGGTTCTGCACGAAATGTGTACGAGAGTTGGAATAAGTTAGAAAACTGAAATGGAGTCTTGGAAAATTTCAGAAATCAAGCACACCCTTGCTTTGTAGGAATGTTCGCCACCTTTCCTCCTGAATAATAAGCTCTGGACTTGTAAATATTATATTATGCTTTAACACATTTACGTCGTCAACCAGAACGCTATAATAACCAAGAGAGCAGGCTACAATACCGCTATCGGCAAGCTCTTGAATGTGTGAATAAATAAGGGCAGCTAGAGAGTGGGCAGATCACCAAAAGGACATGTAGAGCATGAAGACCGGCGCAAATTGCTGGAACAATTTCAAAGATTAAGGATTTATCACAACTCGTTGGTAAAACAGCCAACGCATCCTTACGGCTTAGGAACGCCAACAACGCTTCTTTTTGCACTGGAAATTTGGACTCCAATGAACAGCAGTTCGAAACGCAGAAAAGCGATCTTTGAAAGCATCCGCCATAATTTTACGAATATATTTTCTGTCCAAACCGGTTTGTCGGCTGGGAAGCCACGCTTTTCCTAAGCCAATAAGAGTTGTTGTTTATTTGAAGAACCAATCAGCAGACTGGGCCAAATTCTGTCCTAAGGAAATGAGTTTCTCGGCTCGTGCGACCAGAGGCCCGTCTCTTGCGTTCTATTTTGGCTTTTCAGGGATATATATTTTTTTTCAGCGGGCCTCTGGAGCCAGGGTAGTATAACTGTAAGACTTGAGATTTAAAATTACACTTATTTTGGCTGAAATTTTGGTTTGATTGGTTTGATTTGATTTGTGTCGCGCCGAACCTCAAAACTGTCAAGTCAGAAGGGTCAAATTTCACTCAAGTGCTCCGTGAATTTCGCGTTCCCAAAAATTCATTTCACATGTTGCCCAAAGTTTCAAAAACATATTTTGAAAGCTTTGGGATTGCTTTTTAATGTGGAATGGTTTTTGTTGTGTGAAATTAGGTGCCGGGTGTGATTTTTGGCCTTCGAATTTCGATAAAATTTTCCTCCCGCGAAATCCTCAAAATTTTGTAAATATTTAAAAATCTGTAAAATATTCTAGTCGCAATCAATTCAAGGGCACGACCACTCAAAATGCGCGTTCAAATCTTTTGAATGTGATAAGAAGCTTTGTGGCTTGAATGATATTTCAGTTAGATTCAAATCGGGCTCTTTCCGTAGCCCGGTATAGGGCCTTGAAAAAGCGATCTGGCAGAGGTGATAAAGCGCCCGAACTTGACACCATCCATATGACCAAAATATTCATCCGATGAAAGTAAAATGTATATTTTCATTAATAGAATACCTAGGGTAGTCCACAGAATTTTTTTCGGATTTTGCCGAAATTTTTTATAATTCCTACGTCTGGTCAATATTTACAGACATCCGCTCTTAAATACTTAAAATGATATTATTAAAAACTTTCCAGTTTTTCGTTTGTCTTCTTTTTAGCACTTTCATTTTTATACAGAACATCAAGGTCCAATCGTGTCCAAAATTTGTAAAGAATGTTGGTTAATATTTCCTTTTCAGTCACACATATAGTTAGAGTAAGTATAAACGTATTGTGCAGTTCAGTCCACAAAATATCCAAACCTCCCCCACGCAAGGTCAATGGATAGTGCAAAGGGGGTGGGGGCAAAACCTAAAGGTTTTGACACAATGCTCCATGGTCATTTCTTTGCTTGTGGTTACCCTCAAACTACTAGCATTAGCAATAATGTCTTCTTCTTAATGTAAAACTTCACTGTCCTTATTGACATACAACATCATGTTACAGTAGGATTGATATAAGTTTAAGACAACCTCTTCAGTTATGACACAAGTACCAATAGGTTGCTATAACCTAATTTTCTTTGGATAGTTTTACATTGACGTAAAAGAATCAGTAAGAACTTGGGCAAATTTTCTACAGTGAGAACTGTTCAGAGTTCTGCATCATATCAATGCAAAATGTAAAGTGCAAGCTGATAATAAATAAAATTGAGAAAAGCTGTCAACTTATATGCTGCAGGCCTGATCAGCTGTCAACTTGACCAATTTTTTGTGCCAGAAATTACAAATTAGGCTTATTCAAATCTGGTTGTGACCACATATTCAAGTTATAAGCAAATGCACACTGTAGTTACAGGCATATATGTATATTTTTTTCCTCACTTGTGCTTGCTAATGCTGGCGTATAACAGATAAATGTCACATAAATTTTGTTTTCATGCATGCCACCACTGTTCAGAGTTGGTGGCACATGGATATAACTTACCAACATGTCATAATATTATTTGTTCCTCATTTGTGCACAAGCAGACATAACTATTACCAAAGACATATTTGCACACCAAAAAAATGCTTGTAGATTTGAGCAGTTTTAACTCGAACAAATTAGAAACCAATTTGATTAATTCAAGAAATGCTCAGCTGAATATTGAAATAACAAAACAATCAAAATAATTTAAATCTGATCATTGTTACTGGAGGTAATGGTGATGACTAAACAACAACAATAGTAAAAATAAAATAAAAAACAATGGCATGAAAGTTTTTTCTGTAGTAGTAACAACTGTTCTGAGAGGCAATTGCACATTTTTTTTATGAAAATAGGAAATTGTCCTGTTTGTGCACTAATAGCAAACATATTCTGAAGGATAAATTTGCACATAAAAAATACTTGAATAGTACTGCAGTCTTAAAATCAATGATCTAGCCTCCATAGAATAAATTAGATTCAAGAATGCTAAGCTGAATTAAAACAAACAAAACTACAATAAAAAATAACTGATCAATGTTAGTGGACCGAGGTAATTGTGAAAATGAAACAACAAGAATGGTAAAATTAGTTAAATCAATTGTAAAAAAGTTGTTTCCTGTAACAAAAAAAACATTATTTTTACTTCACTCTCAGCATAGCCAAAAAAGCTAAAAACAACTTATAATAATTCTCTTCTGCAAAACATGAATAGCTTGGATTGGCTTCAAAATATATTTCGATTAGCCAAATGCATTTTTTTTTTCAATGCTTCACCAAATAATTAACAAACACATTATCTAATAAGAAATGGTGAGTCTAAAGTACAGGTCACATTCCACAGGTCACAGGTACAGGTCACGGCTTTATTGATTGCTAGCTAAGCCAAAAAGTTTCTCCTCAATCTAAAACAAAATTTTTGATAGTGATTAGGGCTAGGAGACACTTTTGGGTTCTTTATTTATCTGTAGCACAGTGACCTGTATGTTGACTGGTGGAATGTGACCTGTACTTTAACCCTACCGAATAAGAAAGATTAATTCAGTCCTTGCTTCAATTTATTTATATTCAAGCTTTCTTCTTCCATGAACCTATTGAAGCCGACTAAATCATGGGCAAACTTGCTATGCTGTTGAGACTAACTGAAAAAAAAGGAGTCAAATGATTCCAGATTCAAATGGACTCATCACAAACTAAAGCTACACCTCCAGGTAAAAGGAATGAAAAAACCTAGGTAAACAATTTAAGCTGCTCACAAATCGATCAACTATTAGGCATGTGGTTAAAACATTTTGCTATCAAAAGGTGCAGGGTAACTGCTAATAAATTGACAAAAGTTGTCATCTCAGACGCTTAATGCCGGGCCTGGTCAACATGAAAAATATTTTCTGCTAACAATTACAAATTAAGCCTTAATCCATATCTGGCTGTGTCCACATACAGTGTATTCCAAGCAAGGTTTTTAAGTAAGAGCATTGCACACTGTATTGTACAGACCTATTATTAGGTTTTTATGGCAATAAAAAATTGTCAAATATTTTTTTTCGCTTGTTGTGTTTGTTAATGCCTCATACACATAACAGACCATTGTCACATCAAAATTTGCTGTCATGCAAACCTTCACTGCCCCGTCAGTGGAGCATATGAAAATATTGGCACATATGGAAATACTGTAAGTTGTCAGTTGTTGTCAGGTGCTCTTTGCACAGGACAAATATTTTCAAAGGAAAATTTGCACATAAAGTGAAAGTAGAATAAAGGCCACACAATAAAGTAATTCAAGAAATGCTATGCTGAGATCTTAAACAAAACACAATTCTTTAAAACTGATCAATGTCAGTGGAGGTTGACTGGTGTTTATCAAACAACAAGAAATGGTAAATGTAAGCCAACAGTAAGAAACTGGTTTTCTGTAAAAAAAAAATATTTCAATCTTAGCCTAGTCAAAAAAAACTTCCTGATACTATAATTCTGACTAGCTTACACTGGCTTGAAAATATTTTGACAAGCAAAAATGCAGTTTTTCATTGCCTCAGCAAATGAAACAAACTTATCTCATAGGAAAGGTTAATTCAGTCCTTGCTTCAAATTGATTTATACTTATATAAATCTTTATAGCTCTTCCATGAAGCTGTTCACTTAACCAAATTCATTGAAAAGTTTCTGTTTCTATTGAAACTAATCGAACTGAAAAATAAAGCCCGGAGTCTTGGGATTCATCAATGCGTACGCCGTCCGGATAAATTCTTGAACAAACTCCCTCGGTACTTCCATCTCTGTCAGAACTAATCGTAAAATAAACGGTAAAATCTGATTCGGGATTGAAGTTTGGATAAAGCTACACCTCCGGGTAAAAGCAGTGAAAAAGCGAAAAACTATGCATGCGGTTCAGTGAACAGAGTTTAGTTCCAATGTAAATCTTGTCATTAATCGATCAAGCTCAAACATTTTGTGATTGAAAATTAAAAACACGCGTACTGTCCTTAGAATATAAACAATAGCTATTGAAACTGACGTTTGTAAAATGTCGCTTACCAGACTAACTCCTGGATCCTGGAATTAAGCTTGATAGTTTCCCTTCAAAGTTAAGCATGCTTAAAATTGTCCATGTTCTTAATTCGATTCTTGAGCTGACTCGACCAGCTTGTTTACACACATTCTCAAACATTTCTCGGCTCGATAGCCGACGATTAAGGCTTGAAAGAATGTTAAAAATCCTTCTCCAGAATAGTAGTCACTCTCACGATTCTTTTATTCTTCTGGGATCTGCACTTCAATAGACTTTTCTGGAAACCGACTGCCAGTGTCCTGAACCGTGACGACGACTCACGACTTCCGTAATAATTGAGGGCAAAATCTCTCAAATCACAGCTAAATAGAGCTCTCCATCTGTGATTCATTCTTAAGAACCAAGGTAATAGCAATTTTCAGGTTGAAATTGTCCAAAATCGCATCGAAGAGTACTTTGACGATGTACCGTCGCATAGTGTGCGGAACGCTTGCATGAATCAGGTTATTGATTCATGAATACTTTCTCTCAGGTGGTACAGTGCACTTATGAAGCATTTTCTCCTTACGATCTACCCAAAATAACCATTTTCTTATTTTCTTGTTTGACCAAAACTTGGAAACACTTACAGAGTTGTTACTATGAAAATTCGTTTTAGGAATTTATGAAATAACCGTTTCGATTTAAACTCGCGAAATCGTTCAATTTCCGCAATCTCTAAGCTTGCGGCCCATTTTTCTTTTGCTTATGTTTCGAAAACGGAGGTATAATTACTCGTACAAGGAACTATTTGAAGATTTCTAGAATAACACTGCCAAACCTTGTCGTTTTATGAAGATTAATGTACTTTAAACACAAACTAAAATATTTCAAACCTTCTGACCACGTAATTGCTGACGTCATGCCCTGCTTCTGGTCATTTCCAAAATTTTCAGGTGGAACCTTACTATCTCAAATGTAATGTAATTTGGACTTAGTTCTCCAAATTCCTCGCTCATCCGCATTGCCCCTTAAATTTCAAATGCCTGACATCAAGTGGTCATTTTCATAGGGCCCACAACAATGTAACCTCAAATATCCTATTTGCCTTTAAATTGGTCAAGAAATCTTGGGACAGCAGCCCAAAACGCTATTTCGGGGATAGTCACGTAACTTATGACGTCACCACCCTAGCTTTGAGTTAACAGATATTTTATGGAAAATGTTATCTTTACCTGGTGTGTTATCTTTACCTGATTTGTGATTTTGGTAAAATTATAAAGCTTGAAAAAAATTAGCTTCAAGGGATTCTGGGAAAATTTTTTTATGATAATTATAATTTATTCTTATAATTATTATTATTAGTACACGTATGATCTCGAGAGCACTCGATTGAAGTAAAATCTATGGTAGATATATGATTATGAATCAACTGTCTGCGGTCTGTGATAGACTAAAAAAACATACCATGTAAGATTATTTATCGAATAACTTTGAATTTAGAAACTTTAGCAACTCTGTTTCAGAGGCCAGCAAACATGAACGCTCATGCATGTCATAAGTTAAACTGCTGAACCGCGTACAGACGGCTTTATTCAACGCAAACCGAGTACTGACGCCAGAGAGGCTTTGTTCAAACTACACGGCTTAAGTAAATGCGACAATGTTGTGTGAGGATTTTAACCTCAGCTAAACAGTGGAATCAGTGTCCACGTATTTGCTGCGCATGGTTGAATATAAAGCGATAAAATCGCAGCTTGTAATAATTTCCCCTCTCCCCGCCCCCGCATTTTCACGGACAAAGAACTTCCGGTATAATCAGTTAAACAGCATGTTAAAGGCATTGGCGATGGTAGCGTGATGCAGCCATGTGCAGAGAAAAAGGAATAAACGAATAAAGGAAAATTAAGTATGAAAAAGGAATAAGAAAAGAAACGCACCAAAAAAAAAAAAAAAAAAACCCGCAGGAACGAACGAACATGTATACCAATCAAATTTCTACTACAACTTTCTGGACTGAAGTACGCCCATCAGTGATAATTTAAGCCTGTCAGTACATATTGAGTGACTAAGTATCATCGCCAACTATTTCGATCACGACAATTCCGCGCGAATTACGTGAAGTGGCATTTACCGCAGCTTTACTAAAGTTTCGCCCATACAGAAACCACTGACGAAAATCACGAGCCAGAGATAACCGGAAGTTAAAAAAATCTCCCAAGTCTGGTTGCTAAGGAGTGACGTTATAAGTCTGCATTGGAGCCAAAATAAAAGTTGCCAACACAAACAAAGTTGCCAAAATGAGGCCAATTCTCAGTGTTCAGGCTGGGACCTCTACACTGTAGGTCGAGACTTTTAGAAGATCTGTCAATTCCTTCAATTCAAAATTCAATTTGTACAGTGATTTGCTTTTTCATTGTACGTATTTGGGAAAAAAGATCACAAAGACACTTTCTTATTACTGTAACATTGTGATTTAGTAGCTATTGACAGATCCTGATAGTTTTTATTTTAACCCAACTGTGAAGCACCACTGTCCATTATTTTATTCTACTTAGTACCCTGAGTAACATTTTAAGTCACTGTCTGAGTAAATATTTATTTTGCTCAAAATACAGGTTACATTGTAAGCTTTACTGAATTGTGAGTTAATAGTAAAGAATCATTACGGTTGCATTTCTCTTGAGTAGATTGATCTTGAAATTTCAGTTAATTGTACTCAACAGCTGAGCACTTTTTTCACATATCTAATCAGGAGTTTACACCCACTATGCGTGAATGCAACGAATTACTCACTATTTTTAGTTCATTTTATTTATTTATTATTTCATCGCATTTGCTATCCTGAACAATATACATGTAATAATACATAGATTTTACTATCCTCAGGAAAAATTTAGAAAAAAAATTTGGGAAGGTGTATTTTGATCACTTTTACTATACCGAGCAAAAATGTGCAAAACTTATTACATGTATTTGATCACATTTACTATCCTGAGCAAAACTGTGCAAAAATTATGTGATCACATTTACTATTCCGAGAAAAAAATGTGCAAAAATGATGTTTTCATCACTTTTGCGATCCTGAGAAAAACTGCGCAAAAATGGTTATTTGATCACATTTACTATCCAGAGCAAAAATGATTATTTGATCACATTTACTATCCCGAGCAAGAATGTGCAAAACCGATTATTTGGTCACATTTACTATCCTGAGAAAAAATGTGCAAAAATAAATATTTGATCGCATTTGCTATCCTGCGCAAACTAGTTCAAAAACAATACTTTGAACAAATTTACCACTTTGACAAAGAACTTTCAAAATGTCAGTTTTGGCATAATTTTTACTACCATGTAAATGTCTAGAAAAAAATTAAGTTACCGTATTTATTCGATTAGCCGCTCTGGGCGCTTGTTAAATTTTTGGACCTTGATAGTGGGCGCTTATTCGTGGTGAGCGCTTATTCGAGGCTGGGCGCTTATTAAATTTTCATCATTTTCACTAAGTGTAGTATGTTTATTTTGCAACAAAACAATAAATGGTAAACGCGACGATGTAACAAAGCAAAGTTTCTGTAAAATACTCGAAGAAAACTCCGTCCTCGGGGAACTCTCTTATTAGTACTTATTCAATTTCAACCCTCGTAGACAATGAATCAAGAGATTGTAAGCCAGTGAGTAAATAATAATCAGTATTACTTTCGTGCACTTCACTTTTTTGGGTCTGAGGGGGGAGGAGGGATGGATGGGGTGGGCGCTTAAACGAGGCTGGGCGCTTACTAAATTTTTCTCCCTTCAGAATGGGCGCTTATTCGAGGTGGGCGCTAATTATTATTCGAGGTTGGGCACTTATTCGAATAAATACGGTATCTCTGCTTTCTCGTATGTGGGCAAATTTGAAGCAAAAACGGCATTTATCAGCATTGCCAGGGTTGCAAAAATGTGGCAAATTTGATCATCTGTCCTGCGGCAAATTTGAGCAAACATGAACAAATGTGGTATTTGCAATATATTTGCTTTAAATTTTGCAATATAGGTAAATCCGTTTTTTCGCCCAGTGTTATTGGCTTCTGTGGCAGCTTAGAAATAAAAGAGCACCAGTTGGCGATGGTCCCTTGATATCAGATTTGCACATTTAACAGATCGCTTGCGTTAAAGGACGTAGACAGAGAAGAGTAAACAACCCACGAATGAACGCCGTGAAAGGGGAGAAAGCCGGATATTGTTATACACAAACATTAAAAACCAAAGATAGCTCATGTACAATCGTCTGCAGAATTATTTTGTGATCTTAAGAAAACAAGGAGTTCGTCACCAACTCAAAGATCAATTATTTTAAAGTTATCGTTTGGGAATGATATGTATACATAACAGTGTTTATATAGGGACTCCGATGTCAAATAACTTGAAAAATTAAGTTTATACCCAAAGTGATTTGAATGTCAAACTCTGAGGTTCTTACCTGCCCTAACATTTACCACTTGGAATTTTTATAATAATTTCTCATACATTTGTCTGTAATTTTTGCCGCGTCAGGTTCTTACACTGAAGTAAAAAGGCCAAGAATCAGTGATAATGATCGATAAACTTTTTGCCTGATTGAAACAAGTCTTACAACCTTCTATCGAAAGGTTTTCATTTTAAATCTTGTGTGGAGTGATTTAACAGTTATGCTGAGAGCGCATGGGGTGTGATAATCCCTCCATCGGCTAAGTTTGCACAAAGACCGGTTATTTGACAAGGCGTTTTTTCATATCGAGTCATGTTCTCCTTCAGCGAAAAGTTCACTTATAAGCGCGAGCTTTGTTGAAGACACAGTTACGAGCTGATTCATCGGAAGTGAGAAAAACAGACAATGTTGTTGGAATAAATTTGGCCACGGTTGTGGCAAGTTTAATTGACATATCAGCAAACTCATAAAACAGCAATTTAAGTTAAATTGCATAATCTGATGATAAGTGGGGCGAAAAATTTCGCCCATCTAGACAGCAATAGTTTAGTGATGAACCTTTAGTGGGTGGTGAAAATGGGGAGGCGATGGGAAAAAGATTATTGGGGATCTGCTCGATCAGATGGCGAGGAGAAGAAGGAAGAATACCTTTGCAAATCTACATTTTATAGCCACGCTTATTGTCATCTCAAATCTCATTGGCTAGACTTAAGCCACTATCCGTACCTGGTACAGCCAACCACCACCGGATTATCACGTACGTGCCATCCCTCGACATAAATTACATCATGTCGGGCCATGATTTTTTTTTTTCCGAATATAATTTACTTGACACTCGTCGTTGTATTCAGCCAAGTGGCTGCTACAAAAAAGCCTCTACAAGCGGCATACGCCTTTAGACTATGTTTGGGTTCACAGAGATAGTTCTGATCTCTAGATCGATTCTTCAGAGACATAAAATGTTTTCACAGTTCCTTTAAGTACAACATTAAAATCTTTAGTTATGTGGTCGTTCTCATGACCTTCTGACAGCACTCTATTAAAAGCAGCTGCATTCAGGCTGCGTTGCAAATTCTCAAGCTTACTTTTTAATTTGGCAGTTCCGTAGCGGTATAAAATGATACCCTCTGACACAGACCCGTGCTATAGGTGAAAAAAAGAGTCAGTAATTTTAATGCGTGTCCTCGATTAAACACAAAACACTCGGACATCCGGGGTCATAGGAATGGCAGTTACTTGCATTTAGTTGAAATTTGTTCCTTTAGCAACTACTTGAATCTTGTTATTACAATCCGTGATGAAGTCCATGTGATAGGAGGAAACTTATCGGACAATAAACAAAGTTTGAGAATGAATATATGAAAATCATATATTTGAACTGCGGATTAATGATTGAATATGTGAATGATCATCGCAGTTATGAACACTACTTAAGCAGTAGTGAAAATAAAGCTTGAAAAAAATTCAGGCTTGCAAGGGATTCGAACCCACGACCTCTGCAATACCGGTGCAGCGCTCTACCGACTGAGCTAGCAAGCCATCTGGGAGCTGGTCGTTTGTTGGTTCATAATATACCCGAGAGTGGTATATTACAATTCTTTTACTGTGTGCTGCTTCCTATTTCTGTTTAAAAGATGAAAAACTCGACTGAATCGTCCTGTTGGTTGCAAGGATAACCTTGGATACATGCAGGTGCGTGGTACCCAAGCAAAGTATCGCTGAAGTATAGAGTAAGACAATAAAAAGACCAAACAGAATTAGTTTTCCAGAAGTAAATTTTTTGTGGTTTTCGTTTGATTGTTATCGGGAAAAGAATTGCAAGTTAAGATTCATTCGTGATGTAGCTAATTTTCCAGCTTGCATTCCTCATTTTAATTGATGTGAGTTTTTCAACTGACAAACACTCACGCGGGAGGGGGGTTGGGGGGGAGGAGCGCCTGAATTGTAAACTTTGTACATATCAAAGTTTAAGCAACCAGATGGTCGCCTTCGTTTTAAATTTCCGCCAACTAATGGATTAAAAGAAAGACGCCTGCCACTCAAAAAATTGAAGATATTGCAAAATGATTCTTAAATATGCGAAAGGTAAAACTCGGATTCTAGCCAACCTGACTCTCTGCGAAACGCTATAAAAGAGAACTTTGCACCTGGTATTCAAGTATTTGCTGTTGCATCGGCAGAGCTGAAGAAAAG
Organism: Pachyseris speciosa; assembly: GCA_016490735.1. Classification (NCBI taxonomy): domain Eukaryota; kingdom Metazoa; phylum Cnidaria; class Anthozoa; order Scleractinia; family Pachyseridae; genus Pachyseris; species Pachyseris speciosa. The sequence continues at coordinate 29,640 of JAEMWC010002212.1, read as the reverse complement.
TGAACAGACAAAACTTAAAGTTTTTTAACAGTACGTAACTTCAAATGAAAAGAACTTTCTTTGAACAGATATTGTTGTAAGTACAAACTCGGATTATTAATCTAGAAAACGAACGAATATAAATTTCATGTATGTTCGCTTAATTTGTTTAAATGGAAGGAGTTTACCTTTGTTTACTTGCAAGTACTAATCTTTGTTGTACAAATGAAATGTGTTCGACATTGAGAGACAAAATGAAATTTCCCGTATATGACTAAGGCTGTGAAATGAATGGGGTAAGCTATGATAACAATATGCTGGTGAATTGATTCACTTCTTAAGAAGAAACTTCCGCTTTTAGAATAGAATATAATAACAGTTAAAAAATATATGTTTCGAGTGAAGAGCCGACATTCGAAAACTCGGCTAGCAACCACTCCGTTTATGCCGCGGAGGTAAAAATAATCAAACATTTGTTCGCAACGCCAAATGTTGGATGAAAGTGCTTGATTTGAATCAAACGTGGAATACTACTTTAAACCAAAGACAGTCAGATGCATGGCGAAGTTGTGAGTTGATAACTGAGCGAATTAGACTGTTAAGTAGCGGGTGACGATATCTCAGAGAACCCTGCTGCTAGCCTACTTGAAAATATGTTGACAGTGTTTATACTACATATTAGAGACCTTAAGATCGAGGTTTGGCCATCTTACCGCAAACGGCAAACGGCGGTTTGCGGTTAGCGTTTCACGTTAGCTGTCTGTCCGTATTCGGACTTAAGATTCGCGGTGACAAATAGCTGGCTGCATGTTTGTTCATTCGTTCACTTCTATTTTAGCTGAGAAATTGTCTTAAAAATTGCGTTTCTATGAAAAAGAATTCGATAATTAATAGGCGAAAGAGTTCTAAGTGGTATTCTCAAACGTGATGTATGCAAATCCTTGCGAAATCACTTACCTCTAGAGCGTGGTCTAGCCGTACAAACGTGCACCTCAAACCGCAAACCAAGCATGGTCACGTGACTTCTTGACGTTCGCGTTAAATGCCGATCAGTCTTATCTCTCTATTATCATAATTAATCTGGAGCATCCGGCTTCCACCCGCGGCGAACGGTCAACTAGCCAAATTATATCTAGCTCGTGTTGAAATTGCCAGGATAAGCACCTATAAGAAATATCATGATTATCATGACATACGAGTGGAATTAGCCTCATACCTGCAATTGGGAAATAGCATGGCCATTTTCGAGTTAAAAGGACGGAACCTCTTAGTTAACGCACGCTAATCATGAAACAATTCTTAATTAACCGACGAGTTTGAGGTGTCCTTGACCTTGACGGAAATTAGGCAAAAACACTTCTAACAGTGGAATTAAGCTTAAAAGTGCTTAAAAAACCGTTTTTAATTATTAACTTGAAAAATTAAAAAGACCGTGAACGAAGATCTAATCAACCAAACTTGAAAAATAGACGATTAGAAGTCCAAAGACGACTGCAAGGTTTATACAACGTATTAGTATAAATCTACTAGCGTTCTATCACGAATGCCGCTCTCTGATTGGCTACGCTACTCGCTATCTATTCTGTGATAGATAGTGAGTAGCGGTTGTCAACAAAATGGCGGCCGATTCTTCGCGTTTTCGAAGTGTCTGCGAGGAGGATTTAGATGATTTACTTGTTTAGCTTTGAATGACTAGTAGATTTATACTAAAACAATTAGATTATTCGCTCTTGATTTCTATGCGTATAGCTGACTCGGGCTGCGCCCTCATCAGCTATCACGCGATAGAAATCTCGAGCTCATAATCTAATTGTTAAATATATTCAATCGTGATTCAATCAGAAAAGCCAGAGAGTCATTTCTTATAGATTTCGCGGGGAGGTTAGAGCCCCATGGTTTAAATAGACGTGGTGAATGGTAATTTAGAAAGGTTAATCTTGTTTATTTTAATTTATTTAATTAATTAATGTAATTTTTTTTTGCATAATCGTGTAAACGTCATTTCCGCCCCTCCTCGTGCAACTGCTTGGTAGCCATTGTTCGTGATAGAATATTTAATAAGGGCAGGAAGATGAATGTGAGGTTAGAATATACATATAAAGATAAGCTTTCAGAACTTTTAATCCTCAACTTTTCCCTGGAAATAATTAGCACAGATGCGTAAAATGCAGGCTGACATGGTTTAAAGCAGGAAAGGTTGAATGATTTTCTCTCGTGGGGCAATTGGTAGTTTCTGTGTTAGCTTTATTTCAAAACGTATTGTTTGCCCGGGAATCGAAAGGCGCTTTCTTCATTAATTTTTTTTCCTCAAAAGAAACAGATCCACTGAAAGGGGCCGACAGCTAGCCGGGTAGGGGAAAAAGAAACATTTGCCGGGTTCTTAGCAGATATTGTTGTGTTGCACAAACATTAAAAACCAAACAATATGTTTAACATACCCCACGTTGGTCACCAACTCAAAGGTCAAAGTTATCGTTTGGGAATGATATATATAGAAAACAGTGTTTATATAGGGACTCCGATGTCAAATAACTTGAAAACTTAAGTTGATATCCAAAGTGATTTGAATGTCAAACTCTGTGGTTCCTACCTGCACTAACATTTACCAGGTGGAATTTTTAAGTCATCATGCATTTGTCTGTAATTTTTGCCGCGTCAAAAGAAGCCAGACCAAAATCTGCAATTTTCCCTACCCTATTTCAGACCTGACCAAAAACTTGATACTCTATTTCAGACCTATTTTACGTACACGGTTGGCGTAAACATAATTAAAAGACAAAAAAGAAGGGCTCAGTTTGTTGATGGCCTAATCGCCTAGTGATGAAAACGTAGCTTCTTTTAAAAAATATACCCAAATCAAGACTAGAATGCACAAACCGTACTCTATTTCAGACCCAAATGGTCAAAATCGATATAAGGAAGTACCCCCCCCCTCACCCCCCCCGGGAATGAAAGTAACTCAGTTAGACGGATAAGTAATCAGTTTCGTACAAGCCGCAAAAAAACCACCAACAGTCGAAGCTGCAGGAGAAAACCGACCGTCCATCTTATGGAATACTGTGGCCAGACAGAAGGACCACTCAAGACGCGGAGTCCGAGAACTAAAAGGCTGTATTGATGTTTGATAAAAATTCAAAAGTTGCGAGTCATGTCCACGAATGTCACCATCAGATGGACTTTGACAATGTTAAAGTCGTCGGACATGAGCCAAATTACCATAAACGGCTTTTCCTTGAAGCTTGGATGTCTGTGAAAGATACGAACGGTGGGAATGACCATATCGTCATCCCAGAACATGTTTGGAACCCCTTTTAACTTCAAACTCTCTCTCTGTGGTCACGCGCATAGCGCTCGCGCAATGTTATTTTTAATTTTAAATCACGCCTTACAACATCAAGCGTCCTTATAACTGATGAAGGCTTAAGAATAAGCCAAAACGTCCGTTAAAATACCGCCTAAAGATTACAATTCATTGAGAAACGTTAACAATTTTCAACAATGTCATCTCCTGACTGCAGCTATTCCATATTTAACAGGAACATCCACCATTGGTGAGGATTTAGCGAAGCGGTAATCAAAATTGGTTTGAACACGACCGCATTATATGCAGAACTAGTTCTTGGCTGGTCTAAGTTCAATTTCCATTAGACTTCAAAACTGTCTATTTGTGACTCAGATAACTAATAATATTAATCAACACATTAGCATACTGAGCGGGGAGACTCGGGGGTGGGGGAGGGGGAGGTTGCTATTACAGAGGCTGAATAATAAAACCAATTATCTTTCTCAATCTTGCCGAATATCGCCTGATTGTAGCGGAACTTCAGGCCTACGGCCTCTTCCGCTACATATACATTCCCATGTCCCTGACCTTTGAGACACTGCTACGTAGAAGAACAAAATTCTTCAGACGTTAAACACACAACCAAAGAATTTGCGGTTATAAGGTGTGAATGCTCTTTTGAGGCAAAATGAAAAACTGAAAGGGCATAAAACTTTGATTAAATCAGCTTTTGGACAAGGATGATGAGGATATGGTTTATTCTTCCGTAGTGACATCACCGAAAACCACATTTTCAATACAATTTACCACCGGAAGTTTTTGTTCAGACAAACCATTTCTCAATAAGACGTTCAGTAACCTTACATAAACTGTGAAGGTAAATGGGAAGAACAACATCTGGCTAAAACACTCCCGGTGTTTGCTGACTGAATTTATAAACTAATAATTAAAATTGTAATTTGTCAAAGGTAAGGTCACCACGTATTTTAAACTGTCAAAGTAACGTCAAAGTAACTGAAGTTCATCTTCGAACAGACATTTGCATTCAGATTAATAATGTTTAAAATAACTAAGCCTGCAATTTTCAGCTGTTAGGCGTCAAACAAGTAATACGTAATTACAGAATCATTTGAATGCGGCTTAGGTGAGAGCAAAATTCATCACCGCAAGAAACGTACTAAATCATGAGCTAATAAATGTTGAGCCCCCTCTGAACGATCAAACATTTTCGATCAACTTGGTGTTGGAATTTTTAATTTATGTTACTTCGGTATTGTGATACATATCCTACGTTAGTATTGTAATGTTTATTGTAACGTATAATGTAACTCTGCAAATTATATGTCTAAAAATAAAATTATTATAAGAAAAAAAAAGTTCGTGTTGGAAGAACATGTTTAGCCGCCTATTTCAACTTTGCATCTGAATAGTTTTGCATGTTTCACTTAGATGAAACAGTGATTTCAACCAACATTTCCGCGTTGCGGACAAATGTTTGATCTTTTAGCCACCTCTACGAACAGAGCTCTTGTAAGATCGATTTTCTCTGCTCACTCGCTTTCGGAAAAAGAATTTCAGCCATAGTAATACGCAAAAATCATCAACTCAATTTGGCCAGTATTTGCTGAGACATTGTTTGTCCAACCAATGATTTTTGCTTACCGCCGCCCGGTTACTCTGTTGGTAGAGCACCCGATTGCTGAGTGGGAGGTTCAAACCCAAGGCCGGACCACAAGCCCGAGTCTTGAAAGCAACTGGCAAGATCATCGTGTTCAACATCTGTTTCAGCTTTGATGAAAATTCTCGCTCTCTTCCAAGTTTACTTCAAAGTCGGAAGCGATCCGTACGCGTGGTGAACGGATGGGAGGACGCGCCATCAGCCAATTAGATTCAAGGATTTAGGATTCCGGACTGCTAAAATACTTCAGAAAAAGAATAATGATGATGATTAACGTGGACATTTTCTCATTGCCCAACAACTTTTACGAAACTTGAAACAATTTTTCAAATTGAGGCGTTTCCGCAACAGTTTTCTTCTCAATTGCATTGAAGTTGATTTTACAAAGTTAGCAGCTTACAGTCTTCGAGCATTACATTATTTTATTTTTTTTTAACCCAAAATACTGTTCACATAAGGGTATATAAGGGCTCTTTCCTAAAGTCGATTATACCGCAGTTCAATCACAGTCCATCCGAAGTATTCAACAGCTAAAAATGAGGCCGGCACGGCGCACTTTGATGTGAGAAAATATTTTCGTTTCGACAAGGCAGAGCTACGAGATTCAAAAGCCGTGAAAAAAGCCTTAGCTTAGATATTTTTCTCGCCCACCAAGGCTCGTGGAACATGTTCCGTCGAATGTTCCGTTGATGCCCCAAAATCCCCAAGGCATAGTTCTTCGGAACTTTCGTCAAGGGGAATTTTTTTGGCGACAATTTCAGTTCAGTGCCACGATAACTTCGGAAGGGAAAGATGTTTCTTTCTCATCACCAAAAATGGCAAAAGTTATACTTCCCGTAAAGTAAGGAGGTATTTACCCATGCGTGGTACCTTCGGAGAAATTGTGTTGTATTTCAAAGCTTTACTTAGGATCTTTTTAAAAGTTTTGTTTCTACTTAACAGCTCCATTTACCAGATGATCCATCCTTTTCATTTGAAATGCCAGTGATGGTGTCCTTTAAAAGTCTGCAACTTGAGTCAGGATTTCAGTCTCGAGTTCCGACAAAGAACTAGAGAGTCAGAGGTTTAAACTCGAGTCGTCAACCAACCGGCCTCACGAGAAACGGTCACAGGCATTTAAACGCGTCCTCGCTCTGATACAAATCTTTTCCATAAAAGGCTGGTAAAGACATTTAAACACAGCCAATTGTAATTATCATAGCAAAAACTATAAAATGCTCTTGTTCTTTGTGGCTTGATTTGTGTGCTAATTCAATTAGAATAATCAGTTTGAGTGAACATGTACTTGCTTGCCAACTCGGGGATCTTACAGTTGGAATAGGCTAGGACATATGAAAGCTGGCCTGACCTTCTCAATTATAATTCAATAAGAACACAATTATGAGTGCAAATTAGTAACATCAGCGATATTTCAGTTAAACATTTAGGCTGACTTAAAAACATAAGCTTTTGAATAAATAAGTTTTTGTTTTTTATGTCTTCTCCAAAAACGCTTCCTGAAAGTAAAACTGCTTACGTCAACTTGTTTCTTGCATTTCCGTTCGAGTTCACTGACAAACGAATTAAGCGTGTATGTGATAGGCCTTATTAAAGTTTTACGCTATAAGAAAATGAAATGAATTGGTAGACCAACAGTCTGGTTGCATTATAATCATATATAAAGGAACCTTGGTTGGAAACGGCACTGAGAACACTAAAAGAGCCAAAAAAATTAAGTTTCACCCTGTGGGCAATAAAATGTACGCTTGATATACATCCTTACAGTCAAGGAGTTTGTTCTTGACTATTGCTCCCACTTTAGAAACCCTGGCCTTAGTAAGATCACTTTTGATTGTTAAGAAGCAATATAGCTTTTAATGGAATCTCCGCTGAAGATTCTGCCCAGAGGCTTCCAATCGAGTCACAATGTTATCGTACAAATAGCCTTGAACGCTCTTCGTAAGTTAAGTGGGTGTTTCAGACGGAAGAGCTGATGACCTTGGGGGCAGAGTACTAATATTTTGTGTAAAGCCATTTATGGCGCTATTGCAATCGGAAGAAATCACCGAAATGATTCAGAGGATTACACAGCAGCTAAAATTAATGCCTGAGAATCAGTATAAATAAGCGACATAGCCATTAGAAAACTATAGAAATTAACCAGTTGTTTTTTCAAATACTGACCGAAGACAGTGGACCAAATGGGGCCAAATCATTTTATTCCAGTAAGTAAAACCAATTTGAAATCGTTAATTGTTAAAACAACCATACTTTAACGCCGTCTATAATGGGTTAAATGTTTCATTTGTCTTCAGCTCTGTTTAAACGCTTGTTTGTAATGGGTTTATTGAACGCAGCGAACGATAAACAAAAAATAATGACTGAAAAAAAAAATAATGACTGAATCCGATTGAAGGCACAAAAATGGGATAAATAAAGGCGTAGGTATATCGCCTTGTACAGTTGAAGAGGTTTATCAGGCTCTTCAGTTTAAGAGTGCTTGACCCGGCCGAGTTACTGAAAGGAAAATTATTGAACTTGATGGAGGTTACATACTTTTTTGCAGTAAGTAAAAGCAGTTTTTGCTACTAGTTGTGTAGTCAGATCAATTAATCGACAACTTAATTTAAATAGCCAAGTATTTTAGCTGGCCCTCCAGGCTACTAATCGGGGACTCTGTGTATTGTATGTTTGAGAGAGCGGCAGACCACAGCACCGGGAACTACGTCCCATACTCTTTTCGATCAATGAGTGGGTCCTTTTTCGTCCCCTCCAAGTTTAGCGTGTAGGGGTGAAGTAGACAAGGCCAGCGACTTAAAGTCACTGTCTATAATGACTCGACCATCTAATGAACTGAAGCATGTGTTGATCACACAGCAACCATGATCCTACCCGGGCTATTTTAGGTCCCTTGTTACTGGTCGGATCTCTGGTATTCCGCTTAGCTCAGTCCTTTGCTCTACCAACTGAGTCAAATGTTAAGGAACAAACTCTTTCTTTGAGAAAATGTTAGCTGAAATGAACTTTCCACGAAACTTTCTAAGAACTATTGTCCGTGCGAAAATTCTAGCTGACCTTTTTCACTGCCAAAAACTGCAATTACGACCTTTCCAGTGTTTTGGTTACGGCACCAGACAGCTCTGGGTACGACACTGGACAACAGCGTTTTATTCGAAGGAATTTAAATTGGACGTCTGAGACCAAGTCTTGCTGCAGTCGTGTGACAGTCGTGTCACAGTTGAACCAGCTAAACACGGAAGTAACACGACATTTGAGGGTGAAATTCGAGTTCGCCAAACTTAAAGAGAACCTTTGACACCCACAGTTAGTTGGTTGAACGCTCTATCTCAAACGACTCCGATCCTTGTAGAGAGCCGGTGGAGAGGCTCAGGCAGTCGCCCAATTTTTCATCAATTATTGATTCAGAGCGGGTGCTGAATAGCAGTCAATAATAGGAATGTCTTTCTCTGAATTATGGCGCGGGCAAGATTCGTTAAAACAAAATAAATAAATAAATAAATAAAGGTAAGAAGGAAGAAAAAGAGGCTCAATGCGTTTCGAACAGGTGCAAAGATTTATTTTAGCGGAGAAAATATCTTGGGGTTACGTGTACTTTAAATTCCGCCAAAAGTTTCGTCGCACGGGTCATGTCAGTTCTGGAACGGGCGTTGGTTCGCTGAAGACGAGAACTATAATAAAAGATCAGATGACAATGAATTCATTTAAAAGAATTAAGCCTGTTTGACTAGTCGATTTCCTAGGACAAACTCTATCAAAACGTTTTGTGGTGTGCATATTTCTTGATTCACTAAATGGCAAACAAAGCACATTTCTTTTAGCTTAGATTTATCATTCATCAGTATAAGAACAAAAATAAGAGGACATAAATGTTCATCGTAAGAGATTTAAACCCGGCCCTTAGATGGATGAATGGATGGATGGATGGATGGATGGATGGATGAATGGGTGGATGGATGGATACTGATAGAGTTTTTGAAGCGATTTGTGTTCGTACAAGGCATGGCGTAGGTCCTGGGACGTCTTAGGTAATACCTAAAATTCATCTTTTTGGGGTAACAGTGTTGACAGCTTGTACCCTGGACATGACGTAATGAAATTAAAAAGCTTATGGTATAGAACCACGTGCCTGGCGTGCAATGTTGTAAGACCGAACCGCTGACTAAACATTCAGAATGCGAAATTTGCGGAACTGTTGTCAGAGTGCTCAATAGAAAAATTAGAGCATAAATATTTGAAGACACTCTGATCAACTGAAGATTTGACTTAGCATATTTATTACTATATAGTTTCGTACCGCACAACCTGTACGGCACTCATCAGATAAATAGCCAAATGTAAAATTACAACGTAAAGCTGGTAACTATATATACAGGAGGAATGGAAAAGTATAAGATAACAATGGTTTCTACTTCTAAACAATAGACGCTTAAAATTCGCGTGACAATGGAAGTAAGCGTGACACTGACATTTATGTACTTAAGATGACCGGAAAAGTTTAAATTTACAACGGTTTCAGATAAACAACGGACACATTAAAATGGGAGTTATTACGTGCCAGATTTGAAATTTTTGAGGAGAAATTTGTTTGCGTGTCTACAGGAAGAAATAAGTTCTTTACTTTTGTTCAAGGTGGCTAAATCAGACCTGCAAATTATAAAGTACTTCTCCCACAGACACAAATTACATCGATTGGAAGCGGGGTTGTACGGAGGAGCTTGCTTTAAGATCTTCCAAGATATCCTAAAACCTGTTTTAGTGTCTTTCAACTGCCAAATATGCTTACTGAGTTCTGTGTTGAGTCTCTTGCTTGGACTGGTGAAAGAAGCTTTGTGGTTTGTGAAAACTCCTTCCCCATATTTGTGGGAAAATAATAACGAGAAGCTGTTTGTCTGAACGGAAAAACAAGAAGCAAAAAAAGTGAAAGACCAAAAATATCCCACGCATAGAAAAACCAAAATAAAGTTAAAACGCCTTTTTCCAACGGCAGTGATATTTTTCGTCGCTTAAAGCTTTCTTATTTGGCAACTTTGCATGTCGGATCGGTCGAAATTTTCATTTCCGATAACAAGTTTGAAATTAAAAATCCTTGCTATAAATGTTTTGTGTAGTTTACTTACCCTAGCCTTTTAAAAATAAAGCGCTTGCCTTTTTTCGAAGTAATCTCTCAACCTTTTGCTGGTCATTACCAGAAAATATGCTTTCAATAACGCAGGTATCAGGTTTATTAACGCCAAAATACATTCATTTTGATGAATGGTCATTTATTTTCGTTGTTTGTGAATTCATTGACCATTTTTGCATATTCATATATAAACATAAATTAACACGAATAAGTAATCATTTCCACTATGGAGCGCTGACAGTTTTCGATCACTGTGGGTCGATCATGTTTCCGACTCAGTCTGTGTCTCAGTTTATAACTGATTTATCGTCTGTGTATTGACTTCCCTGACAAGGCATTTCAGGTGTTTACTTAAGATTTTAATCATTTAACACGTTTCAAGAGGCATGCATCCACGTGGGCGTTTTAGAATTCAACACTTCAAAATTTGTCTGCTATCATTTAAGAAAGCTTACATTTTCGCTATATCATATATCATTTAGTCCCTCTATCTTATTACCCCTTTAACCAAGGACATACTTCATGTGTATCAATTTGCAAATTTCATTTTTCATCAGTCAAGGGCATAAAACTTCAAGTAGTAAGCTCATTCCCCTTTTCTGACAAAGGCTTCTCGGAAAAGGAGATAAACCGGTATCTACGTTTCTTAATTCCAGGCTATGGCATGGGATTTGAGAAGACGTAGTTATCTCTCCTTTTATGGTGATTGTAAATATACATTGAGTCATGTTAGAATGCAGTGGCCTCGCAAGCTCAAGCGCTCCTTGACCAATCTAGGTTTTTGTTATCATGCATGATATTATCAAGTGCTTGAAAAAAGAAAAACACTCACTCCTTCAGTGAAAAATAGCTGATTTTTCGATAAAGATCTAGTCAAACAAGCACCCACATGGAAGAGAATTCTAGACAAACAAGGGTTAAGCGTTGTTTTGGCCTTTCGTAATTCCTTTCGCATGGCGGAACCGGCAATTCCGGGAATTTTCTAAGCGTCTTCCGTTACTTTTTTACGGCGTGAAATCAAATTAATCGAGATTAGATTCTCGATTCGAAGCAATTTCATACACCAAAGGTTTCTTCGAGAAAATGCTTTTGTGATTTTGCTTTTGCTGTTGCATGTTGTTGTTATTTTCTTTTTTTCTTCATGGTTTCAGTTTCAGTTGATTAGGATTGATGCCTATCCCCTCTTAAAAACGGCCGAGAAACCGCTAACAGTTACATGGCCAGTAAGGGACTAAACAACTGCTTTGGTGGCATATAAGAAAAGACAACGGTAGTCCATAAACCAAAGCTTTTCTAGTGGGAAAAAAAAAACGCGAGTAAAGGCCTCAGTAAAAACGGAAGTTACGTTCCTTGGCATCTTATTAGAGTTTGGAAGTTGGAACAATTTACTGGCAAGAGTTATGTCACTTGAAAACCACCATATATGAGGTTTCAGCGTGAGGCAACCAAGCATGTCACATCAAGCAAATGACAAAAGTTATTCCCAAATAATTTGTCTAACTTGCAGTATAAAACCTTTCATTTTTGTCAGTACTTATCGCTACATATTTTAAGTAAAAATATAGCATGTGAGGCGAATTGATTACAATCCCGAGAGCACTCGATTGAAGTAAAAGCTCTTGGAGATTTATGATTATGAATCAACTGTCTGCGGTCTGTGTATATACTATTGCAAAAAAATACAAGCAAACATACCATTTTGTAGATTTATTGTAAGATAAGTTATCGAATAATTTTGAATTTATAAACTTTAGCAACTGTGTTTCACAGGCCAGCAAACATGAACGCTCATGCATGTCATAAGTTAAACTGCTGAACCGTGTACAGACGGCTTTATTCAACTGCAACCCAGACCGTATATTGACGCCAAATAGGCTTTGTTCAACCCACACGGCTTAAGGTCTCAGAAATGTATAAATGCGACAATTCTGTGAGTTGAAATTCGAGGATTTTAACCTCAGCTAAACAGTGAAATCAGTGTTCACGTATTTGCTGCGCATGGTTGAATATGAAGCGATAAAATCGCAGCTTGTAATAATTGCCCTTCCCCGCATTTTCACAGACGAATAACTCCTGGAATTATTTAAACAGCATATTAAAGGCATTGGCGATGGTAGCGTGGTGCAGCCAAGTGCAGAGAAAAAACAAGAATCGAATAAAGGAAAATTAAGAATGAAAACGGAATAAGAAAAAGAAACGCACGAAAACAAACTGCAGGAACGAACCAACATGCATACCAATCAAATTTCTACCAGAACTTTCTCGACTGAAGTACGCCCATCAGTTATATTTTAAACCTGTCAACTGGCACATATTGAGTGACTAAGTATTTATAAGTTTTAACACGCTGAATCCGAGTTGTGTCTGTGTACGTATTAAAGAATGCAATTGTCCTGTTTTATTCGGCTCTCAATTTCGTAATCAAGAGAAACGGAAAGTTTTCCTATTACTACTGTGCAACTAATACTTCATCGTTTCATAGCAACCTGAAAGCGTGATAGGAAGCTTCATAACTATTGAACCGTTTAGCGCCTTAAGATTTGGTCAAACAAGGTTATAATTACGATCCAGTCTTTGAGATATTAAAAAATATAATAGATCTAACCATAATCACAGCAAGAGGTTAACGCAAATTAAAATCAAAATCCAGTTAAGTTTGACAGAGTCACTATTGGTAAGTTTAGGTACCTTAACTCTTTCATTCCCAGGCTCCTGGGGGTGGATTTTAAGGATACAAGAGGCCCACCAAACAAATGTTTCCAATTTGTCTAATAGTCAACATACCAACATAAATGAGATATCAAATGAAACTTTAGACATTTCTTTTTAAGAAAACATCATTTAATACAGTGTCATATAGTCACAGCTTCTAATAAAATATTAATAATCTTAATACAAAATAGATTTTAATATTAAAAATTGATAATTTTCCATTTTCAAAGCTTGTAGCAAGACCCAAATGTTTAAAATGCAGGATAAAAGTATCTACAAAGTTATTCTATTTCCAGTACTCTACTTTAGAATGATAATCTCCCCAACAGTTGTGATCTTTTTGGATGCACAGGAATACATTACACACCCTGCAAAATATGCTTGGGCGTGGCACATATGGAACTGGGGGTGACCTATTCTTTGGGACATCTTTGAAGTCATTTTTATGAGTTATTCTTATTTTTTTACTGCAAACAGCACAATTTCCCCTAGTTGACAGCATTTCTGGCATATGTGCACCCACATTTTGGAGTCGTAACTCTTCATTTCGTGGCGCATTTGAGGTCTTTGGTTGGGTACGGGAATTCCCTATCAGACCCTCAGCCAACTCATACCTGAAGTCTAAGGCTACCCTCCCAGGTCTGTTTGTTCCCTCCCTTTCATGGCATTCAATGACAAAGGCATTGTGAACTGCCACCTCTACCTCATGGAAAAGAACACGACGGTACCACTTCACTGTTTTCCGGATGCAGGTGTAATATCTTAGCATTTGATCTGCTTGATCAACCCCACCCATGTATTTATTATAATCCTTCAACAGGGGTGGGCAAGAGACATCTCCACTTTCCCCTCCCTCTCCTGCCCCTCTTCGCCGAACAACCCTTGCTTCAGCATTTGCCCGCATTGGAAATTCAGGGGGGTGAATGGTAGACAAAAAGTAAACAGCTTTGTTGTCTAGCCACGCAACAGCAAGAAGTGGGCCACACATTCGCCATTGATACGTGCCCCTGGCCAAGCCCCTGGTTCTTTCAAATACTATATCCTTTGGAAAATTCTTCCTTGAACCCTTGATGGTCCCACAAGCATAAATATTGTTTTCAAATAAATATTGATAAAGATCCACACTTGTGTAAAAATTATCAGTGTATAAATGATGGCCAAAACCCTCCAATTCAGTGCACAATTCTTTTACCACCCTAGTTGCTAGTCCCACCTCTGCCCTTTCCCCTGGATTTCGCCCTATATACAATTGCTGCCTATAAATATATTTGCTTTCTGAATCTGCCAAGACCCAGACTTTGATGCCAAAACGGATTGGCTTACTTGCAATAAACTGGCGGAAGGACAGACGTCCCCTCCAAGGAATCATACACTCATCAATAGAAATGTTCTTATGAAGATTATAAGCCCTTTCAAAGTTGGGAAAAAGCAGTTCCAATAGTGGCTTTATTTTGTGCAACTTGTCATATCCTGGTTGTCCAGCAGGAACAATAACAGCATCATCAGAGACGTGCAAATAGCGCAAAATTTGGAAGAAGCGATTCCTGGGCATTACTTGACCAAAGGCAGGCACATTTGTAAGCCACTTTTGCTGCCAGTACATTTTAGCCTCAGGCAATTTGACAATTCCCATGGCAATGTTGAGTCCAAAGAATGCCTTTAGTTCTTCCAGGGTTACATCTTTCCAGGCCCCACCATCAGTACCAGCAGCCCTCTTCCTTTGTGCATTCAGGTTTGTCATTGTTAATAACAAATTCCACACATGGTGGTCAAAAAACAGTTCAAAGTATTCAAGAGCACTTGCCTGCCTCCTTTCACCTCGTCTTGTTGGCCCAACAGCACTTGTAAACTGTTTTAAGTTTCTCCTGGTGTTTTCCTCTGACCAAATATATTGTTGGCCGCCATCTTGGATTCTGGCTCCTCGGTTTCCTCCCCTCCTACCTCTGGCTCTCACTACCCCTTGGCCTCTTCTTCGACCACGTGAACTGCCAATGGTTTCTCGGAGCTGTCGAGACCTGTCTTGTCGCTGTTCTCTCACATATTCGCGACGATCTACCTCACTTTCACTCGAAGACTCGCATTCTTCATCCGATAAAGAAGGACTTTCACCAGAATTATCTTCAGTTCCCACTGAATTCTCAGGAAAAACGGCCACAACTTCGTCATCTTCGATCTCTGACTCGGAAGAGTCATAAACGATTGATGGATCGTCGTCCATCGCATCTAGGCGCTCTAAAACTTCCTCTACAGACAAATTTTCTCGAATTCGACAAGTCGCCATTTTTAAATATCCTGATGATAAACAAGAAAGGTGGAACTATCCGAGAAAGGTAGAAATTTTCGAGGAAAACGTCCCAAACTAGCTAGAAAAAGTCTCAAAATGGCACCGATGGTTTGTTATGGTACCCAGACTCCCAATTCACGGTAATAACAGGAGGAACGCCTGGAGCTTTATGTGCGTGGGCCAGATAGCCCTACAGGGCTACTTGGGAAGGAAAGGGTTAACCTGAAGCCTCTCGTTACGTAGTTAGACGGGCCGATTTATTGTCACCTGTGTGCGTCAAATTGTTAATGCAAAAGATTCCGACGCTTTTTCACAGAAAATTGACTTTGTTATGTAAACAATCCCCTTACCAAGGGCATGACCTGAAAAGAGGAAATGTTAGAAAATATAATCTATATACACAATTTAAAGGACATTCTGCATCGTGCCGGTCTACAACATAACTTTATTTAGCGGAGAAGCAGTCACTTCTGATTTCCTTCGAATGGTTTTGTCGATGTCTAACCGTAGTTTTACCCAGAAAGCTACAAAGAAGCTTAATCTAAACTAGCTAGCGAACCAAGTACCAGAAAAGAGATTTATTCAAACAAGGTAATTTAAGCCTCGATGCCTGCATGGCAATGAAACGTATAATTACAATATGCGAATATATTCAACAATAATGAGAATAAACGGATAACCGCACTGTTAAGCTCGCCTACGTTTTCCCCACCATAATAAGACTGTTATACTCCCTGCTTATAAAACCGTATAAGAATAACAAAGTAAATAGTTCCCATGCTTGGTCATGGGCACAGTACACGAAAAATGAAATATACCACGATGGTAGCGTGACGGAACTATCGTCCCACGATAACTGATTTACTCAAGCTAAATGTGCCACACACCTTGGGGTTTTGAAATGAATGATTGACCTGCATTGACTACTGCCATAGTCAGTGGCAGAGCAGGGTGCGTGTTGAATCAGGTTTATTCCTAAGGAGTATTTTGACAAAACAGTGAAAAATGTGTCAACAACGTGACTCTTAAAGTTGGCTTAAAGTAGCCTTTTCAAGCGGATGTGAATGGTTCCTACCTTGAGTTGGAAACTAGAATATCTTGAGAAGCGTGTTAAGGCGGTGCTGCAACACTTAATGGTTTCCGTTCACGCAACGACTGATCGAACGCTTAAAAAAATTCAGTCATCAACAAACAATTTTCTTTTTGTTTCGAAATGAATCCTTGGAATTGTGTCCCATCTCGCTTCCGATATCCCTAGAATACTTTGACTATGACTGAATCCGATTGAAGACACAAAAATGGTATAAATAAAGGTGTAGGTGTATCGCCTTGTACAGTTGAAGAGGTTTATCAGTCTCTTCAGTTTAAGAGTGCTTGACCCGGCCGAGTTACTGAAAGGAAAATTATTGAACTTGATGGAGGTTACATACTTTTTTGCAGTAAGTAAAAGCAGTTTTTGCTACTAGTTGTGTAGTCAGATCAATTAATCGACAACTTAATTTAAATAGCCAAGTATTTTAGCTGGCCCTCCAGGCTATTAATCGGGGACTCTGTGTATTGCATGTGTGAGACAGCGGCAGACCACAGCACCGGGAAGTACGTCTCATACTCTTTACGAACAATGAGTTATTTTTCGTTCCCTTCAAGTTTAGCGTGTAGGGGTGAAGTAGACAAGGCTAGTGGCTTAAAGTCACTGCCTAAAATGAATCGATCATCTATTGAACTGAAGCATGTGTTGATCACACAGCAATCATGGGCTATTTTAGGTCCCTTGTTACTGGTCGGGTCTCTGGTATTCCGCTCAGCTAAGTCCTTTGTTCTAACAACTGAGTCAACTGGGCGACAGTTAATTATATCGTCTACATACTTCAACCACTGTCAATAGCTTTAAAAATCTTCCTAATTATATTCACTTTCATGGATTTATTCGAAGGATTGTTGCAAAAAGCCCGGTTATTTATTCATTTATTTATTTATGCATTTATTTATTTATTCATTTATTATTATTATTATTATTATTATTATTATTATTATTGTTATTATTATTATTATTATTATTATGTTTACCAACACTTTTTTTCGAAAAACAAAATAACCCTTTTAAACGTCAATTTGCAGCATTCAATCTGAAAAGTCACAAAACATTTTTTCACAACCTGCTATTTTTGAAAGGTTCCTTCCATTCAGTTTTTCCAGGTTAAGGAAGGAAAGTACATTTATTGATCACAGTTTAAACATTCATTCGTTGATTTTTCAAAAATAGCATTTAATAATTTAACGTTAGCACTTAAACACTTCAGCATTTCTTTGGTAAACCCTTATGGACAATTATATTTCCTAGTCCACCGAAAATGCCGTCACATATTTTATTTCTAAGCTTCAGGTTTTTGAGTACTAAGGCTAGTACTCCGACTTTCGAAAACTCCGGTCGGTTGGCCTCATGTCTTCGGTTCTCAACAGAAATAATTATATGTAAAGGAACATAAGAATAAAAAGAATGGACTACGGGCCGGCGGATACGCAAATCTTAGGAAGGACCATATAATGTGGTCCGAATATAGGAAATTCTAACCCACCTTAACTCCAAACAGATATTTTACCGAAATTACTCATCAAGTGCCCCTGAGGGACTTCATACTGACAGTCACGAGAAGCTTTTGCAGTGTCTAATTGATAGCGAAAACGCCAAAAGACACCAGTTGCCAAAAACGATGCCGCTAAGCTTTCTTTTCAAACATTTAAAAGTAATTGAACGATCTAGAGGAAAGACGTGAACTACTGGTAGATTATATTTGCACAATTCGATGAAAGCAAATAATTAGGACTGCCCCATAATAAAATTGATAGAAGAATACAGTCTGCGAACACTTTGTGACACTTAATTTGTCTAAACGTCTAGTAAGAACGTAAGCAGCAGTTACAAACAATCAATGAGCATTCTCATGTGATAGCGCTTCACTTTCAGATTGTGGTCACGTTGTCGCTGGCGTGTGCAGAAGTCCACTTCAGCACCATTAGGTCATTCTTCAGAGAAAAGAGGGCGGAAGATGGTAACAATTGCATTGGCAATTTTATTCGGATACAATGCAGTAATTCTAATGATGAGAACAAGTGCGAAGCGAAGTGCAACGGACGCGACACAAAGGATACAGGGACACGTAAGTCCAAAACTGATCTGTATTCTGCTATCAGTTTGCTTTGTGAAGAGAGAACTTTTTTCTTTTTTATTGTGAATAGAGTCGTCAGTGAATTCAAACAAGCGAACGACGAATAAACGACGAATAAAACAACCAGATAAAAGAATGACAGTAAACGGAAAACAACAACTAAAACATTTATTTTTCGTGATTTTAAAGAACAGCAGATCAGCCACCAACGAATGAATAATTAAAAGCAATTAACGAAAAAAGTGGAAACCGACCGGCAACTAAGATGAACACAGTTTATAAGTAAGCAATTATAAATGAATAAGGCAATCAATGACATTTAATTTCCTTTGTTTTCATTTGAAGATTTTCAGATTGAGGATACAAATAAAACAGTTAAGATTGAGTTGAGGAATAAGACGTACGCACTGGTGGCCAATGGGACGAACGTGCTTTTTAAGGTGAGTAAACAGCGCTCAGTTCTATTCTCCCTTAAAGTTACTCCCTTTCCACTGAACAATTACACCTCTAACGCCCAACTACACCTTTATCTAGGCACAATTTACTTCTATCAATTACAAGTATTAACTCTTTCCCTACCTGTTGATTTGGTCGCCTTTTTTGCAATTTTCGGAGGGTAGGAGGTCAAATCGAGCTGGCTACTCCATATAAAGGGTTACCACGGTGATTTCGCTGGTCCACAACACCGAAGGCTCTGTCTTTATTTTCACGCTTGTCACGCAGCTGTCGTTTATTTCTAAACGAACACTGCAGCTACAATTCGTTGCTTATTTGATTTCTAAGTGTGTTTTTCGAGCCGTTTTCCACTTCAGAAGTCCCCTGTCTGGCATCATAAAGCTGGGTTGATGGGTAGAGGCAATAATTTAAAAGAAACAGAGGTGGGAAGCAATTTCACACGAAGTGTACCGCTCAAAGTTGTGTCTTTAGTCGTTTTGTGCGTGGATTCCGAGACCTGGCATGGCAATTTCGGCGAAGTTTGACTTGTAAATAACGCAATCGGTGCATTTTTTTGTCAGCAGGACCGGGTGGCTCAACACGGCTCTAAAAAATGTCTGAAATGGACATTGGCGGACTTTCACTCGCCCGGTATACCAAAGTTTCCCAGAATTCTTTTGGGTCACAAACGCGAAAATGACAGATCTGTCGGAACAACTGAAATCAAACACCTTATCAAAGCCGTGCTAAGGAAGTGAGCAGAAAATTGTGAACAGATGGTTCGACGTGGAGTCGAAGTCTGCTGGCGGTGTAGACTTTTAGCTTAAAGGGGAACTTTTGTCCTAAAAGTTTCAACACAAAGTTATGTATTTTACGGTGTTGTCCTGGGACGTGTTTGGTTTTGAAACAGAATAAAAGGTAATATTCATTGGAAATTAGGAGATTTGGCCAGTTTATAGGGTGATTAAGTCTAAACAACTGATTCTTTGGCAATAATAATGGTTCATTTCAAACATAGTCCGGGATTTGAGAAAGTTGTGTGTTTTCATGGCAGGGTGCAAAAATGTACCATATCTGGTAAACCTGTTGGAAAAGAGTTAAGGATTTGCAAATCACCCTTTTATTTTAAGTTTACCAGTCTTGAGATTATTTTTGCTGTGTTCAAGGGAAATTCTGTTAGACTGTCCTGTCAAATTTTGAAAACTACAGCTAAGGTACGCATTCATCCTTGCTCCTAATTGTCAATGCAATAAATCTCGTTTTATTTAATTCGCCAGAGTGTTGGGGAACTCAAATCAGCTGACAAGTTCCTGTTTGAACAGTGGCAGGATCCCGGAAAAGGTTATGTAATTTATAATACTTCTGGAAGTACTCCAAAGTACTTATATTGCAACTGCAAGAATGGAAACGTACTTCTGACTAGTGATTATAATAAAAGGAAATGCCGTTTTCTAAAGACTTCATCTTAATGATTTTATTAACACGATTTATTTGCCATGTAAATAAAAAAAAATGGCATCATGTTTAGTAGATGGCACTGAGTAAGAAAATGTCAAAGTTGTAGATATTGTATTGACTGAGCTCTCCCTTCCTTGTTTTCTTTTTATACCACAACTTTTATTTATGCACTACCTTTCTGTTTGAATATGTTATCTGAGTTATATCCAATAAAAAATGTTAAAATTAAAAACCAAACAAGGACTGATTTGGCTGGCTGACTGTATAAACCGGAACAAAGGACAGGGTTAATTACAAACAGACCATCTGATTCTGCATTTCTGCTTCAGACAGATGGGACATACGCTAAGTGTTTTCTCACGGGAGCTCTATTGCCAGAGGTGTTGCGGTGCTAATTAAGAACGGTTTTGACATCGATATTCCGTTGTCTCAGACCGACTCAATGGGTAGATTCATATTACTTAAAGCGGTGATAACAAGTGAAACTTATACCAACGCAAACATATACGGACCAAACAAGGGGGTCTATTATACTCTGGCGGTCTGGCGGTTTAAGCCCATTTTAGGTATCGGTTCGCGGGAACATGTGTATGTTTTTTGGCGGTTTACGGTCAAGAAATTATCGTGCAGTTGCGGGAAATTATAACTTTATTTCGCGGTTTTTGGTTTGCTCGGGTTTGGTAACGGTCATTCAAAAAGAGTTAATAGGCTCAGAAGATAGTCAGAAGACTGAACAGTCGCTTTATTTTCCTTCATGACTGGTTTCCCCTCTCCCCAAGCCAGCGGAAGATTGCCGCAGTTCCGGTTTCCTCCCCTACCTATGTAGGGGGGGGGGGGGGGGGGGGGTGATTTCACCCAAGGCCAGGCTTCAAAGTAACCAGACAGAGCACATGGAAAGAAGATGGCGGCCGAGTTGGCGGCCGATAATATGGTCGATACAATCAAATGAGTGTGAATGATATATGAAATAAATCATACCTGAACTGAGGAAATGAAGTCAAATGAAGAATGATCCTCGCAGTTGTGAACGCAGTTGATGCAATTGCAAAAAGAATCCTGAAAAAATTTCCGGACTTCCACGGGGTTTGAACCCGTGACCTCGCGATTACCGGTGCGATGCTCTAACCAACTGAGCTATGAAACCACTGACGTTGGTAGCAGGTCAATTGTGGGTTCATATGTTCCCGTGAAAGAAATTAGTGTGAATGATATATGAAATAAATCATACATGAACTGCGGAAATGAAATCAAATGAAAAATGATCCTCGCAGCTGTGAATGCAGTTGTGAATGCATAATAGCGGAGTTCCGACGGCCCGAAGGGCCGTCAAGCGGAGCACCATACCTATAGAAACCCGTCAACTGCTTTTCTCATGGTAAAAATGGCTAGCGGTATTGCACGTGGGCGCGTACGCACGACGACGACGACGACGACGGAGTCGCCCAATAATTTATAATATCCTAATAATAATCATAATAATCCAACATGGCGGCCAAACTCCACCTGGCCCAGCTGACCAGATACTTTACAGCGTACATCTTTGATACTGGACATCCATCTTATAGCCAATTGACACCTGTCAAAACAAGGTATCTGCTGACCACTGTAACGTGACCTTATCGCGGGCTCAATTTAAAACCTCATCGAGGTCACCTGTTTTGTTTTTGAAGTTGACCGCTGACCAGGTACTTGCTTTCGATTGGATCGCAGGCTCAAGCCAAGTGTGGGACACCCAAACCAAATCGAAGTCGTTAAAATTTTTCGCGCGCTTTCTGCGGCTGGTAATTTCACATTCAGTTGGTTTCTTTATTTTGAGCAAAACAACTTCATCTTCTTCGATCGAAGTTTGTCTTTCGCGTAAAAAGCATAAAGATCAAGAACTTGTCAAAATATACTCTGGAAGGTGAATTTTCAACTGATGAAAGGAAGGACGGAAGATTTTTCTCAGGAAAAGCTTCAAAGATTGTGCGGTTGAAAACAGTATAATTCAACGCTTCAAGGGCTTTCACTTCACCGCGGCATCTTGCATCTCAGCAAGAAAAGTCACTTAACAGTTGACCGGTATTAATGGGAGGAATGAGTAGCTCAAACTCTGTGGAAGAAGCTCTTTCTTTGGACAAACCGTTTGCTATTTTTGCGGATGCTTGTTTTTACTTTACTGAAGCTTACGCATTTTCAAGTGGTAGAAACCTCTACAACACAGGACATTGAGGTAAATTAAATAAATAGAAGCTTAACATTTGGTTTAATCGTTTTACTTTTGTTCAGGAATGAAACTTGTATTTTTCTCTCGAATGGATATAAATAACAATCATCTGTACTCGTTTTGGACGCAAAGAAGTAGTTGAATTGTTTGTTTGTTTTGTTACGTTGTTTTCTTTGCAAGCGAGCGAGTGTTTTTACTCGGCTTGGCTGACTGTTTTTC
Organism: Pachyseris speciosa; assembly: GCA_016490735.1. Classification (NCBI taxonomy): domain Eukaryota; kingdom Metazoa; phylum Cnidaria; class Anthozoa; order Scleractinia; family Pachyseridae; genus Pachyseris; species Pachyseris speciosa. The sequence goes on along the minus strand of JAEMWC010002212.1, from coordinate 7,097 downwards.
GACCTTGGTTCCTCACAGTAGCGTTAAGAAACTTTTGCCCTTATCTTATCAACACGTAATCGCAATGAGTCCTCGTAAAATTAAGCATTAAAGGGGGAGACTCGAGCTCGAGTAAAAATAAAAAATCCGATCAAATGCATGTGCATGTGCACTTCTCAAAATCTGACCTTAAGTTCTCAAAATGCTGCCAAAACAGTCAAAACCCAGCGCGCTTCACTTCGTCAAGTCTTTTAGAGATCTTCGTCGAAAGCAGCCTGTAAACAACAATTAAGTTTCGCCGTCTTTAAACATGTCGTTTGTTTGAACCGGTAAGAATCAGCGTTTGGATGTTAAAAACAGCGAAATGGGTTGACTGGCTGGCTGGTTTTGATAAATTTTAAAGTGGACGGGTCTGCGAGAGAAATGCTCGTTTGGTTTGGCAAGCGCTTTCTTCGTTATCTGGATGATGTTTGCCACTGAGAATCATTAATTGAAGAAGGTTCTTCGGAAGACATGGGAAGTAACAGTAAAACCATCAAAGCACTTAAGTGTTTTGTGTAAGCCAAGGAAAGATTTTGTGGGAAATGGCTCTATTATTCAGCTCTGTCGCATTCCGAGTGATTGCTGTCTCAGTGATTCCTGTTGACTGCTCTAAACGATCAGGTACGGACCTCTTTTTTGTCTTTTCTACGGACATTTATGTCAAATCTGCTAAGGAAATTTTCTAGCTTAATACAAGATAGTTTTGTTACCTGTCCAATTTCTGCACCTTCTCCAAGAATCTTCGAAGAAATATTATTCATATTGTGCTTTGTTTTCTTGTAATAAGTCTTATGTTTGTTGTTATATTGTTTCTGAACCGCGGTCAATTCCTGTTGACTGCTGTAAACGAAGAGTTTGTACCCTTTATTTTTTTTTTCTAGGGGCATTTATGTCAAAATAAATACCGATTTTCCTAGCTTTATCAGTACAAGCTATTTTAATTACTAGCTAGTCTTGTTCAATATCTCCACCTTCTCATTCTTCGAGCAAACACTCGCCGGCATTGTACTTTGTTCGCTTGCAGTGTTTTTGTTTTGTTTTGTTTTGTTTTGTTTTTTTGATCCACTTTGAATCCCTTTACGCTTTCATCTCAAAGTAGTTAGACTCAAGAATGTCCGTCTTTTTTTTTTCTTTTTTGCAAACGTTTACTATCGAAAACTCTTCGTGTTCCCTGCTGCTGCTCAATTGTTTTGGACACAAATTAAACTGGCCCAAATAAACTCTTGCGAAGTTGCTCGGTGAGAGTGTGCAGCTCCGATTCTAGGCTTGGCATGGCTAAATATATATATGGCCTTCAGCTTTTCTTTTTTTAATCGCTACATAACAGACTGGAATGGCGTTCCATCGAAAATCATGCATGCACCTTCTTTAAGCAGTTTTAAGTCCTATCTGTTACATTATTAGTGTCAATTTTAAATCAGATGTAGCTTGTGAGTGACAAGTATGTAATTTAATTAGGTTTGCTTTGGATTACTTCATGATTTTTAGTCTCAATCTCAAATCAGGGGTGACTTGTAAGAGACAAGTATTTGATTTAATTTGATTAGGTTAGCTTTGGGCCACGTTTAAATTTCACCTCTTAGTTTTTAGAATGTGTAATATTAGATAATATTCTTTGTATGGGAATTTAGTTTCTTCCAATTATTCTCCAGTCATGCACTTTTTTGTTTTGTATCAACTTAGTTGTATTCAAATGACAAAGTATTATTAAACTTAAAACTTAAAATTAAACTTAAAGTAAGCTCTTTCTCATCAATGTACACATCCTTTGGACTTCCTCCTCCTGCATACAGTCTTTCAATTAATTTTATTAGTAGCTGGTCACACCAATCTTGTGGGATGTTTGGATGAAATTTGACATTAATGTTTAATGGAATCTCTGATGTTTGATGAAGTATGTTAAGATCAAGTTAAGATGGCTAACGGATTTCCAGCACTTTTGCTTTGATGAATCACCTTGATAGTGGTATCAACCAAATGCCCCAATATATTATTATCAAGTTGTTTGGTCTTGCACTTAACTGGCCAGAAGAGCATGCAGCTGGATTTCTTTTTGAAAACACTGTGGGTGCATTGAGTGATGAGCTTAATGTTAGCAAGCAGTTTTTTTTTTTGTGATCGTAAGGTCAAGAAGTAATTGATCAAAATAAATATCTTGGTCTTAATTCATGGCATCTAAATATTTTTATTTATTTCCATGTATCTTTCTTTCATAATTTTTATGAGGCATACATATATCCAGAGGATACACAATTTCCGATTTCTAACTGTCTCATGGGAGGCTGTGGATAATTGAAATTGCATTCATTATGAAGTGATGATCTGAATCACTATATATCTGATGTGATACTGATTCCAAGGAGCAATCACCAGGCTTCTCCACCAATTTCTAGTGGCTCTAAACCATACCTAAGTAGCTAAGTATGTAACTAAGTTGCCTACAGTTGAACTGGGAAACAGACCTGTCCTTAGGTATTGCTCTAAGATGTTAACAAATGTTTTGTTTTAAAAATTTATAGATGAAAACTAGCTTTGCAGGTTCTTTTTTACACAAGGTATTAAAGATTATTTTTAAAAAAACCTACCTCAATATTTTTATTTTGCTTTTTTAACATCTCCAAACTCAGTTTGGAAAGGAATTTTTATTACCTTACTCAATAGAACGCTTGTTTTTAGGAGTGGTGGGGGTCCAAATTCCTAAACGGGGATTCATATCTGCTAGCAGTTCTGGACTAGGGGGTCCAAATCTGATCCACAAGCAGATCTCGACTGGAGGGTGCAAATCCACGTGGGGTCCAAATCCACTGTGCCACTGGCTCAGATCACCTTTCCATACTATTTTCTACAGCATTGGGTCTGTAGCTTGAGTGAGGTCAGATGGGTGATATGACAAGCAGACTATATGTAAATGCCAGTAGAAAAAGAACGCTTTTGGAGCTCCGCTTTTAGGCTTGGCTAAATATATATATTAGCATTCATAACTGCGAGGATCATTCTTCATTTGATCTGACAATCAAATGCGTTGCCCTTTTTATAAGTTTGGGGCAGCGCCAAAAGATTGAATCCGAAAGGGAAATTTTAGAATGAAGCTGCGTCGTCCCATACAAAAATTGCAGCCGTTAAAAGAGCTACCAACCTCGAACCCAGGCTCTCTCTTCCCTTTCTTGTCGTCGAGAGAGAGAGACCCTGGACCTGATCACATGACCAGTAAAAACAACAATACCGCAGAGAGAGTGGGTCGTTAATTGTCACAGTAACAGTTTCTTGACTTTGCCACCGCTCTCTGCCATCAAATTTTTTACCACCCAGATTTTGGATGGTCACGTAATCAGGACGAGAGTTTCCTCAAATATTTGCAGCCACCTATATTCACCAAAAAGTCACAGAAGATCAAGAAATATATTTTTCAGTTCCCGATTAAACCGTTTAACCCTTTCTGTTCAGCTGTGTAACGGTGAACAGTTCTGACCTGGATTCATTGACTGTGGCTTTTCTGGTTTTATGGGTATAATACAAGCTGAAATTTTCCCCTAGTTGTTTTGAAAGGGTCCCTCTACTTTTTTTCGTGAAACGTAATTGAGCCTATTTTCTCCTCGTGAAACGTTTTGATTGAAGTTTTTATTTATTCGTGATTCGTGATTGACCGTGTCAAGTCCATTTTCGCGTGAGCTTAAAAGCGGTTTTTGAATTAAGCGTGACACGTTTACGAAGACTTAAAATTAAACGTGATTCGTGAACGATCTTCTTTTGCGTGAGGTTATTTTTATGTTCTGACCCTTAATTGAGCTTCCGTTATCATTTGTATTAAAATATTTGACCTGCGATGGAATTAAGATCCTACATTAACAATTTTTTCTCGTAATTCGTATCTGTGAGACTTCTGTTTGTCCTGTGACGTCAATGACACGCTATCCATCAATGAACTCAACGACCGCTCTGAGTCTGCTCTCACCTGCTACCATCTCTGCACGAAGGAAAACTGTTGTGTTTTCACAAGTGTTTCACAAAAAAAGTGATACAAGATTGTTTTCTATTTGAAAAACTGAGATTACTTCGTTGTCTCGTTTTGCGGCTTGAAATTCTGCGGAAGAAAGCCGCAGAGATTTCATCACACGAGTCGGTGGGCGAATTAAAATATCTGAGCCGCGAAGATATTCAGCAGTGGCACCGACAATGAGGTAAATAATTGTTTTATTATATACTAAAACAGTGCGATAATACAGCTCAGAAATGGTCATTTTAACTCATTTAGTCCCGTCAACAATTACTTTTTTCACGCGCGAATGATCAAATTGCTCCTTGGCGAATAGCACTTGCTATCCCGAGTTTGAGTAGCCAATCATTTCGCACGAAAAACGCTATCCACTGTTTTAGTTTACACTGAAAAAATCGTATATGATTGTCGGCAACAGTGATAGACTCTGTGACAGCCCCACGCTATTCTTGATAATATTATTTTTTTTAATCCTTGGTACTGTACTAAGGACCTGTTCACATGGAGGTAGGGGACCCGAAGCAGTTGAGGTCCCCCACCTACCCGTGGTCCAAAAAAGCTAGCCTTCACATGCAACCCGTGGTGCTGGGGTGAGGTTTAAAATGCCATCGCATGGTCGCTAAGAGCGTATATTAACAAAAGAATTCAGAGATAATTGCCTGGATGAACCTCACCCCACCCCACCTCCAACATTCACATGGAGAAAACTCACCCTAAGCGGGTGAGCGAGTTACCCGCCCTGGCTGACCGGGTAACCCGCCTCGGTGAGGTACCCCTCCTTACATGTGAACGCTATCGAGAAAAAAAGAGAGATTATATGCAGAGATCGGTAACCCCACCGAGGTGGAAGACCTCACCTGCCTGGGGTCCCCCAACTCCATGTGAACAGGCCCTAAGTCGTCATCACTAGTATCAGCCGAGTGGTTCACAACCCTCAAAGTCTGTAGCGTGAAGCCTTAGCGTCATTAGGGGGTATTGCCCATACCCTAGCATTTGTTTGGAAAATAGTCCTCAAAGACGCGTTAAAAGTCCTGTCAGACCTAGCGACATTGAGATTACAAGTAGAACGAGTAAACTGGATACTAGATGGGAAACATTATATTATCCGTGAATTTGTTTTTCAATTTAACATGACACGCGAATTACTCAATTTTTGCGTGAACGTGAAGGAATTTTGGGAAGTATCCGTGACGAGTGAATAGTCCCAATATTATTACGTGAATGCATTTTGCTTGCATGGCTTCAACAAATTGGTAAGTGATTTGTCTCACATCTTTCTGCCAAACGGGCGTAAAAAGTTCTGTGAAAATACAGCAAACAGCATGTAACAGCACAATCATTTCGGTCTTTAGAGCCTGTGTATGTTGTTATTCTGTTTCTCTTTAATTCATCTCTATAAAGCAGATGCGCTCAAATAGTTTTGAAACATCCAAAAACTTTTCCTTACGGGTAACCACAACGGGAAGAAATTCCAATCTGATTATATAGATCTAGGAAAATTAAATTTCTTATGGTAGTTCGAAAACTCTAGGGGGCTGCCAGTTGGCCACTGTCTGAACCTGTTTGACGACTTGTGTAGACGGTGAATTACGGATATATGGGGATGTCTTCCAATGGACGGTACCCCTTGGGTGAGCCCGATCCGGCGCTACTGGTAACAAGGCAGTGCTCAGAGATCTCGTCGGGTTCTCAACCACGGTCCCAGTGGGGCAGCCGCCTTTGCCAGCGCGGGAAAAAGTCCTAGCCGGGGCTAGGCAAGACAGCAACCGAGCACCCCCCCCCGCCAGACAAGGGTTTTGTTCCTTTCCGTGAACACGTCACGCAATTTCACGTGTGACAGTAACTTATGGGGGGTCACGTAATGCGCGCGTGAAGAAACGCATTTTATTATTCTCACCTAGAGGTGAGATATTTTCAAGCGACTAAGATAGAATTTATCTGATTTATGGGTATTACGCTCGCTCAGCTAGAATAGAGGCTCGTCATCCTCCTAACAAGGAGTGGTACATCATCATCCCCTGCGTTTTTCATTCCGTGCGTTTTTCCTTTTCTTCCAGTAGTGTTTCTTTGTAACTCTTGTGTCGGATGTTTTTCACAACATTCTTTTTCACACCTTTGGCCTTTTTTTTACATTTTTTTCTCGTGCGCTCTTAAGATTGAGTACATTTGGGCGCAAACAAACACATTCTGCTATTGGTGATCCTGCGCATTCATCTTTCATTTTCCCCCAAACCTTTTTGTTGGCATCTGAGTAAAGTGGGTTCTTTTAGGGTAGTCGCTAGTGTCATATAGTTCAAATTTTTCAGCCATGTCTTTGTAAATGTCTTCGGTTTTTATTTCCAGAAGAAGACTGTCTGTGTCCGTGTATATTTGTAGATGAGCTCGCATTTTTCGCCGTAGAAATTTTTGAATTGTTGTAGAAGAAATCGTACATCAAGATTTTACTGTTGTCGAGAATAGACTTACCCGTGTAAACTGGTTTGTTTCGAGTATTGATGTTTTTTGCATATGAATTCCAGCAAGATTGTTTGAAAATTCGTTGAAACTTTTGAATGCTGGATTCGCAATAAGCTTGCGAATTTTTTTGTGTTCGTGTCTGCGCACAGGTTTTACGTCAATTCTGTTATGCAGGTTTTCCATTGTTTTGCCGAATACAGATATTCATCAATTTGTAAAAATCTTTCTCAAAATCATTTTTGCCTTTTTTCCTGAAATCTGTGTCCATGCGGATGTATGTCTCCATCCATGGTTTTTTGTTGAAACTCAAGAGCTTTATGAATTTTTTTTCAACTTCATCCCTTGTGAAATGTAAAACTGTAGGTTTCTGTAGTGAACCACGTAGTTGGTTTGTCTTCAAGTGTTAGCAGAAGCTTTTCACACTCAGGAATGGAAGGTCAAGTTTCCTATCATTCTTTTCTGATATTTCTGAAAGCCATTAATTCTTCATAGTCTTTCTTTCTGGAGCAAAGGATAACTGTTGTGATTGTGATATTTTCTGGATCTTTCTGGATATTCAAGATCCACCTCCAAAATCCAACCTTTCTTATCCCTTCTTTGTAAGAATTTCTTCCTCACTGATGCT